>OMPJ01001595.1:2048-14748 GCA_900312935.1 Carapus acus
ACTTGCGGTTTATTACCCACACACACTTTGTGGACTGTGTGTGTGTGTGTGTGTGTGTGTGTGTGTGTGTGTGTGTGTGTGGTCTGCAGACACAGAAAACGCTCGCCAGCGTTAATGAAGCAGACAGAAAACTCGTTAGAAAGGTGCAGGGACGTAATTTGTTTTGCTTAAAATACATTTCCCTCGTCAGAGTCGCTGCTTAGTCTCATTCCTTAATGCCAGACCCACTGAATGCTTGTTTGTTTGTGAGCGTGTACGCACGCACGCGCGTGTGTATGTGTGTGCGCTTTCATCAGTAAGCAAGTCTGCAGCAGTTAATACCATATAAGATAAGATAAAGTGACATTAACATTATTGATCCCTGAGGGGAAATTTTGGTGATTACAGCCGTAAACACTTCATACAGATTCAAATCACGTAATTGAAACACACACACACACGCACAGGAGATTTCGAGATAACGAGGCTAAGCTCGCCGATGTGATGTGTGTGTGTGTGTGTGTGTGTGTGTGTGTGTGTGTTTGTGTGTGCGTATGGATTTACAGAGTGACAGATGTTTTTTGCTTGTTGAGTTCTGCAGGTTGAGGTTGAGGGCAGGCATCAGAGTGGCGCATACACACACTCACACACGCACAGGCATCGGCTGGGGCCATGGTACCTGTGTGACGGCACGTTTTATGAATGTCAGCGGCGGCATGCAGATGAGGGAGCGCGGTCATAAACGCCTCTATCAGGGGCCAGCAGTAAAACGAGAGCCGCTGATGGGGGTTTATGGGGGAAACGTGGTCACGTTTGCCCTTAAAGACACATTAAATCGGCTTTTTATGAATGACGCCCGGAAGCACCATAAACCCCACAGACCTACCTAACGTCTCACCTCAGTATTTGCCCCGCAGCCGAGGCTGGACAGAGTGGGAAGCAACAGGACACGTAGAAAGGAGACAGCAAAGCGACTGAATTGTGTCGCAAACGCAGTATATATGCAGATGTAGGGGGCGCTCTTTGTGAGTGTGACTGATGCTGTGTTTTGTGTCAGTTGTGGGGTTTTTTTGCCACATACAGTGATAGGTAATATGGTAATATGGAGCTGATGTTAGAAATATTCTATATTCTAAACTTAAGTGCTTTTCAAACCTGAAACTTTATTTTTCTTTTAATTATCATCATTATTTATTTATTTATTTATTTATTTATTTATTTATTTATTTATTTATTTATTTATTTATCAGTTATTGTTATTATATAATCTGTTGTTGTTGTTGTTGTTGTTGTTGTTGTTGTTGTTGTTGTTATACATTTTGTCAATTGTGCCATAAAGCAAGTGCATGTTAGTTCGGCCAATCAGAGCACTTGCAGCACCTGAAACTTTATTATTATTGATTTATCTATTTATTTTTATTATTTGATATTTGTAAATTACGCCATAAAGCAAGTGCATGTCAGTCTGGCCAATCAGAGAAGTTGCAGGGCGGGACTTAAGCATAATGATTGACACCTCTTTGACTTAAGCTGTTTGTGAGAAATCCCTCATTGAACCCAGAGGGATTATTTACTTTTATGATAACAACTCATCAAAAATTTGAGCGAGAAAAGATTGCGAAAGAAATGAAAAGATGAATAGAATAAATTGTCGCCGGCTGTTGCAGGTGTGGGCGTGGAAGGAGAACGTGTGGGAGAAGGAGAAGGGCACGCTGATGGAGCGCTACACGGTGGAGCAGAGCAAGCCTCCGTCTCAAGGGGGCGCCGTCCTCTCCACCCTCACCATCAACAACGTGATGGAATCCGACTTCCACTCGCCGTACAACTGCACCGCCTGGAATTCCTTCGGGCCCGGCACCATGATCATCACCCTGGAGGAGAGAGGTGCGCGTCTTTGAATGTGTGTGTGTATGTGTGTGCATGCGTGTGTGTGTGTGTGAGAGTGGATGTGGTATAAGGGGCGGGCGGGGCATGAGTGCGGCTGCAGTTGATTGAGTCGTCTACGCTTTTGATTTAGTGCGTCCCCTCGCTGCGAGAGGCGTCCGGATTCTGAATCAGGCCGGGGCCTTCCTGTGTGGCATGCTAATGCCCACACGCACACGCACACGCACACACACACACACGCACACACTAACTCACATACACACAAAGACACTCTGCAAACCACCTTCTTACACCCCCTCCTTAGACCTCCTCCTCAAATCATGCACACGCACACACATTACATGTGCTCGACCACACGAACCGGACACACACACTGCCCGCTGCTCTTTCAGAATGAACTTTTGACCCCCGGTGGAGCCACAGCAGACCTGAGGGGCTGACACGCATCTGACTTTTATCGTGTCCTGCCGTAATGTTTTTACAGCTTTCCCACCAAAACAACCACATCAAATGAGACATTTTCATGGCCGTGTTTGATGGCCGCCATCGTCATAACCGTCTCTGCTGAGATCCAGTATCACATCACGCACACGCAGGCCTCTGTTCTCCTTTGCCTCAACGCTTGTGTGTGTGTGTGTGTGCGTCTGTGTGTGTTCCAGAGATTGTTCCAGTGGGGATTATAGCCGGCGGAACGGTTGGATCCTCCATCCTGCTGGTTATGTTCCTCTCTGCGCTCGCCTTCTTCCTGTACCGCCAACGCAAAGGCAGTGAGTGAAAACACCGCTGTGTGTGTGTGCGTGTGCGTGTGCACGCGGGCTTGTCTGTCATTTTTTCCCCTCACCCACTCCTCTTTCTCTCTGTCATTCTTTCCCTTCCCGAGGAAACAAACACACGCCAGCCGTGCGGCATTCAAATGAGATTAATGAATATTCAGAAGCAGTGGCAAACGGCTTTAAGACGCCCACCGTTCCTTCCTGCTTTGATTCTCCTGACACGGATTGTGCGCGTTGTTTTTAAATGACAAATTCATATGCCACTCATGCCAGACCAGAACACAAATAGCGGATGAAGGCTCAGAGCGCTGAAAGGTGAAGAGTACTTAATTTGTGAATTCAGATGTTATTTCTGCATCCAATTAGTATTTAGACCCACATGCGTGCGCACAATGACACACACACACACGCACTGCCATCGTCCCACCCTAACTATCAAAGGTGGCAGTGAGACACGAACGTGCGCCATCTTCGGCCTCTTTCATTTTTGAGCCTCTTCAAGCAAATGAGGAGCCGGCAAAGACAATGAAGGTGACAGGCAGCGCCCCCCGCAGGGGATTTTCTGAGGATAAGGGAGCATTTTCTGCCTCTGAGCCGATAACGCAAGCGACGGGGTGGTGGTGGTGGTGGCGGCAGTGGGGGAGGGATACATCGTCGGGAAATGAAAACTCAAACAAATATGGCGCGGCTTAAGATAAGCGCACCGTCGTTTGCGGCTTCAGCCTTTGCAGATATAAATCGTTGCTGCTCTGTCCTCGGCAGGGGAGACGCAGCTGTTCACAAATATTGATCGGTTTGCTTTCTGGATGTAGGAATCAGGGAGAGACGTGTCTCCGTTGGGTGAGGGAGCGAGGCCTCGCGATGTGTCCGCGATTACATGCGCAACACGGAGATGCAGTTTGTGGAGGTTGTTTTGAGTTCTGCGGTCGCCTTTTTTAATTGGTTCAGGTCAATTGCCTTACATATGCTCAGACACCCAATATATAACTATCTAAGTGAGATTTCGGGAGGCAGAGGAGGCGGAGGGAGGAAAAGCAACGACGTGAGGAAAATACAGTATAAGTTGGAGTGATTTATAACCGTCACTGGCAGCTCTGATCTCGGTCCACAGGATGAAACCATAAAGTTTACACCTGCTACACCTCCCAAAGCCAGAACAAACCATCCCCCACCCATGGGAGTCAAACAGCAACAACAAATTGACAACACCGCCCTACATGTATCACATAGGGATAAATTGTACCATTTACAAACGCCGTTATTTCATTAATGATCCAAAACATCTGCAGCAAATGTTCCATAGCAGCTCTCACCCAGCAGTAATCAGTAATGACGACGAGAGCAAACAAAGCGGAGGAAATTATCTTGGCGAAGAACTGAGGATGAATTCTCACCGTCTAAGCACTAATTGACATTTAAAGAATGCCAGTGCTCATTTATCACGTGCTGGCTTCACACTCGCAAAGTTTGCCCCTGCCAGCTAGGTCTGCCAGGACACACGAGAGGCAGGAGAAGGAGGAGTAACAAAAAAAGAAAAAAAAAACAAAGCAGGAAGGAGAGAATGTGTTTTTAACGAAGTTGTTAAATGGTCTGACTGCTACAGCATCGTGTGCCGACGTGGTGTTTGTCTGGCAGGTCGCAGGGGGGTCACCCTCGGAAAACCGGACATTAAAGTGGAGACGGTGAACAAAGAGGCCCACAGTCTGGAGGAGGAGGCCACCAACGTCTCCACGGCAACCCGCATGGTCAAAGCCATGTACTCGGTGAGTAGGTGCCCGTCAGTGTCACCGGGGGCAACGGAGAGGAGACGCATGGGTCATTGGGCTTGAACACACAGGAGCACAGACTCAAAAGGGCAACAGAACACACACACAGGCACGCACGCATGCACACACACACACACACACCATTCTAACTGACACAGTCATACCCACCAGTCCACTAAATATTCATAACTTATTTCTAAATATATCTTGAAAGCAGAAAGCACAAACGTTCACACAGATGAGGACAAGCCGATGTGTCTAGCTCAACACACACACACACACACACACACACACATACAAACACATTCACACTCTCACAAGGCCTTATCATCAACGTACTCGGCGAGTTTGTGTGTGTGCATGTGTGTGTGCGTGCCATGGGGTAGCAGTTCCCTTGCTGCAGTGGAACGCCCGTATGCGAGAGTGTGTAAAGCGCCACGTGTCATGGCGGCTGAACGGGCCGACGCCTCGGCCGAGCCGTTTCACGCCACCCGCTCTCTTGGGACCGTAAAGCTGAAACCATCTTTTCCTCCCTCCCTTTCTTCCCCCTCCATGTGTTGGTCTTCCGTTCCTCTCTCACCCTCCCTCTCTCCGTCTGTGCGTTTTCGTCGTTTGATGGTTTAGTTTCTGCCCTCTGTCTCCCTCTCTCCCTCCACCCAGCCGTTCAAAGACGACATGGACCTGAAGCAGGAGATGAGGAGCGACAGCGACACCCGCGAGGAGTACGAGCTGAAGGTGAGGGGGCCTCCAGGGGGCTCGGTGGGGTTGCTCAGCATTAACGCCTTCACACCATCACACACAACCTCACGCGTGCATGGCTGAGTGCACGTTTGCGCTGAGTGGATTCATCATCTCAGCATAAGCTGCCTCAGGCGTGAATTCACACCAAACTAAACGTCAATCCCAGAGTTTGGCTTGCGCCTCTCACCAAACAGCAGCTGAGAATCTGCTCGAAACTGCACCTCTGGGTCTCAATATTGTTGCGTCTCAACTGCTGGAAAGTTCCAATCAGCTGATGACTATGTGTGTGTGTGTGTGTGTAGCGGTGTGTGTAGCGTAACAGCAAGGACCCAACCGATCCGCAGGCGGGTGTTTTAACGACCTCCTGACACCTAAGCGTGTGTTTGGCGTGTCCGAGGTTTAATTAATCTGAAGCAGAAACCGTACGTGAGCGTGTTGTGTGTCCTTGAGGTTTGTCTCCTGGTGTAGGCAGCTGACTGATGATGGGATCGCACTCTCCACGTGCGCGCGCACACTCACGCACAGACATACACACACAGTTGAGCTTTGCAGCGAAAGGCTTTTCATATCAGCTCAAATCAGGATGAAAGGAAGGCGCCATTTGTTTCGGGGCTGCGGCGCAGCTGCTGCACCAGCGACGAATGGTTCTGTTACCTCTGAAGGGGCGGCTGCTCTTTATTAATGGCCGCCGACCAGACCGCAGGCTCGGTGCAAACGTCTTCTAATCATGTCTTCCGTCATTCGCCTGCAGGGAGGCGTGGACAAGATGATAATGATGCCATGGGTTGTGATGCCGTGTGGCATCTCTCACATACCGCTGCATTTAGGACATAACTGGAGTGCTAAAAGGTCCCTCCAGGATTTCGCTGGCTTATTTTCTTTTCTTCGTTTTGATTTTTGTCAGCTTTCCCCAAAATTGCGGTGAAAGTTGCAATGATTTGAGGCTTCTTTTTTTTTTTTAAAGTCACAGGAACACCGGCATTCGCAAATTAGCTAGATCTGTCTTTTGGATTTGTAACCTTTAAAAACATCAGGAGGAGATTCTTTTAACCAAAAAGGCTTTATTTGCAAAATGTCACAAGTGTTTGAAGTACAAACTACACCAAAAATATCAGTGGCACTGCTGAGCATGTTGCTTAAGTAAAACCAGATGATAGAAAAATAAGTATATTTGTAAGTAAACATAATTATTTAAGCATGGATGCAACAACTTCCGTCATTGTGACTCATCTTGTCTGTCCTTTTGGAGTTTCAGACGTTCTCCTTGCATGTTTCGTGGTTGAAAAGTGTCTATCAAGCAACAATTTTCATTTGTGTCAACAACAATATTGCAGGCAGAGCAGAACAGAACAGTTTAGTCTTTCACTCTCTTGAGACTGACTTGCACAAACTTTAGCAATGATATTTATTGGTAAATGTGAGCATTTTGCGTCGCACATGTATTCAACTTCTTAAAGGTCAACCAGGAACTGAATGGGCTGGCTTACATGTCACGTAAATTTGCGGTCAGCCGCGCACTATTTCTGGTTGAGTGGTTGAATTTGCGTTGATAGTTGCAATGGCAACATCGCGATTTCCTGAAGGGACTGGCTAATCAGCAGCCTTTATCATCAACAAGAACAGACTGAAACATCACAACGTCTTACGTGCTTGCAGCTGCTGCAATGCCGATGCAGCTACTTGCAGCTGCAGCCAAATTCCTTAATTATTTCTGGCACAGCCGTGGCTCCCAAGCCAGTTGTGTAAACGGTGGGTTGGATTGCAATTGTGATCAAATTGTGTTTGTTTTCAACCGGATGTATTTTTCTTAGCTTTGTTTAACTGACTACCTCACAACTTTGTGATGACAAAGCAGTGACTCAGAACCACAAAACAACAGGGGTGTTTGTTTGCATTCATATTTGGAAATTTGGATTCTGCTTCCAAGTAGCTACCACAACGGTATAACACGTCCTGGGAATGTGCAGGAATGTTAATCAGAAATTCATGTGCATGATTCCTGAGTATCTCATCCCCTTTTAATTGTTCCTCTCCAAAGTAGACCTCAAGCCCTCCATTGTGCAGATGCTATCGCCATACGTAGCAACGATAATGACCGTCATGTCCCTCTCTGCTCAAAGTAGGTAATTAATACCCTGTCATGTGTTCACAGGATCCTACCAACGGTTACTACAACGTCCGAGCCACCACCCACGACGAGGCACGCCCGCAGTCCCGTGCTGTCCATTACCAGGGAGAGTTTCGGCCCCAGAATCCAAGTGGTGGCCCAGCCGGTGCTGCACCCAGTGGGCCAACGGGTGCCACGAGCACCTCGGTGCCTCCCAGCTCGGTGCCTGGCTCGCGAGCGGGGTGCTACGACCCCCGACCTCCTTCTAGGATGTCCCATGCCACCTATGCTCAGTTCAACACTTTCTCTAGGGTGGCGCAGAGTCAACAGGCACCACCCAACCCAGCGCTCCAATCGCCTGGAGATTTTCCCGGAGAATGTGGCCTGCTGGACAACTCCCCTCAGATGGCCTACGACAACTATGGCTACCCAGCCCAGTACCCAAGCTACCGCATGGGCTTTGCTCCACACATAGAGGAGGGTCCAGCGTATGAGATGTACCCCACGGGTCAAGGGACAAGTCAGGGCCCAGGGCCGAACCAAAGTCCTGAGTCCGGGCTTGGGAAGTACGGAAGCTCCACTCGCTTCTCCTACTCGTCGCCTCCGTCTGACTATTCCAACAGACACACACAGAGGATGCAGACTCATGTGTGAGAAACGCTCTCAGCAGGAGGAGAACACACGGAACAGCAGATTCACGCACAGTCCTACCTTTCCAGATGGAGCTCTCCAATAGCAATGCATAGTTTGCTTCATTTCTCCTAAAAGGAGCGCCAAAATTACACACACACTGCAGCCAGCAGCACCGCAGAGCAAGAGTTAGCGCCGCATGGGCGCACACACACACACACATTTGGTCAAATTTCGTTTATTGTGGGCAGTGAAACGCTCTGATGTGCATCGTCAGCGTAAGCCACAATCAAAAAATGAGAAACAAAGAGAGAATGAGCGCATAGACAGATGTCATGGAGGAGCGAGAGGGAGCCTGAGGAACACGTGCAGCGCTTCTTGCTTGCTAGCACACCATCTCGCAGCAATTTCCTTCCATCGCACCTCTGTAAATAACAGTGTTCAAATGATTTTTGTCACCCTCATCGAGCTTTTAGCTTGATGCAGTGTACATGTGGAGATCCTCCCAAACTGGAGACTTTTTTTGGCATTTCTGGCTCTTACATTGCCAAAGGCTCACGTGACGACCTCTCCGGTACTTCACTTCAAAGCGATGCGGCAGCTTGGACAACAAATATTTTGGACTTTTGACCCCTTTTTACCCCTGCTCTTCCTGGCTATGACTCAAAAAAACTTATCTTCCACACCCTGTGACTAAGCTTCTTGGAGGGATATGGCACATCTGCACACTTGAGATGCTGCGGCTCTCTTGTGTGTGTGTCTGTGTGTGTGTATCCCTTTACTGAAGAGCAGAGGAAGGATGAGACAAGATTATAAAGACTCTTTCTCGACGTAATGGGGAGCCGTAGCAAGACATCTTGATGCTCCTTACGCCACTTTTACATCATTTTATATCATCTTCATTTCCCGTTTCCTCAAACTTCTGGTTTCACTTGAGGTCGACGCTGTAAACCATATTTGTGTCACTGGGTGTGCGTCGGCATCTGGTGCATTTCTGCAGTTTGTACAAAGAAATACCTCCCCTCTCCTCAAGTGTCAAAATTTGTTTCTCTCACTTGCACAGTAGCTTAGAAGTTTTGTTTTTTTCATATTTATACTGAAACGTATACAAAAAATGGCATTCAGAAACGTTTTATAGTATTTTTATAAGGAGTTGTGGACCAAAGGTTCAGAGTTTTGGGTGACATTCACTTTTTAAATGTTCAGAGGTCTTGACGCGATTGTGGTTGGAAACGTTCAGAGTCTCTTCGCTGATGACGGCTGGTGCTTTACAGTAGAAATTGTAGACTAGAGAATTGGAAGAGCTTCGTTCCAGAAAGCTGCATGTCCCATTTGTACGACAAATTTTACACCACGGATGCAACTTGCTTGTGACTTTCTCCATTGTTTTGAATCGAGGCACTTGGGAAATCTCTTTTTGGAAAGAAGCTCTTCCTTTGACCTCCAGACTTTGGACTGGATTGCCTTTTTCAAAAGTCGACGACATTCAAGGCGAAAGATGGATGAGGAGCGGCAGCCCCTCCCTGTGCAATGAGATCAGACGAGCGATTGAACATATCAAAAGGAAGGTACCTTTCTTTGTGTCGTACAGAAGCTTCTAATCTAGCTCATTTGGTACATATTTGGTATATATTTACTGTGAGTGTGTAAGTATTCCTTTTTTCTTTACCTAAATGAAACATTTGGAAATATTCTCTCAAGCTTATCTGTACTGTGTCGGTATTACTACACGGATGACATCACAGCCTTCTGCATTTAAGATATTGTCGCTAACATGCTACGCTAACGTCCAGGTTCTCCACTAGCCTGGAGCACAACATACATATTTACCACTAGGAAAGGAAAGCAAATTTTGATCTTTGACATGTCTGGCGGGTTCCACTTTAAAATCCACCTCGGAGTTTTCTGGTTTGCTGATCTTAATCGTATCAAAATCTGACTCTGAGCGACGTCTGACTCAAAATGGAGTCATATCAGCTGGGGTGTTGACAGCTGCTTGTCTTCCCTATGTCCTAGTCTTGACAGGACTAGGAGCCCTTCTAGAACCCTACGCTGAGTTTCTGCGAATCGATATTGAGCAAAAACTGCTTTGCATTCACCACGTTCTAAAAACATTGTATGATAACGTTTGTGTCAATGAAATCAGAAAAGCAGCAACAAAAAGGAAACCTGTTAAAATCACGCTTACCTACAACACTGATGTTATTATAGTTCATTTGGCTGTAAGGCGATAAAGAATAATCACCATCATCAGCTCTTTACACCACAGCTACTAAGGATGATGGCAAAGGTACCCCGTCAAATAACATGTTGTTGTTTTTTTTGTTGGCCAAAGTATCAAATGGAACCTTGTAACTCCAAGGTCACTACATAAACAGATTCAGGAGTTGCGAGGGAAAAGGCCGGCAGATGGAGCAGCGTGCCGTTGTAAATTTATATGGTTTTCACAGCCTTGGCACTGCATACCATTACCTCCTTTACAACCCTTTTACAGAGTTGTAGCTGCAGTGTTTTGCATCAGACGCGTGGCGTCGGCATGACCTTGTGGAGGGGAAAAGAGGCTGGATTGACAGAGAGCCGCCACAGAGGCCAAAAGCAATGCACACCGGCCTTAGAAGCACTTTGCAGAGGAGCGATTCGCCCAGAACTGCTAGTTTGTGTGACCGAGTGCAGCATTAATATGTAAAAGACGCCGCCGATGCCAAAAAGAATGCAAAGTTGATTTATAGATTAGGTTTCACAATGAAGAAAAGAGTGATTTTTACCCTACCAAATTTTTTGCTCACCCTCCTCGCGTCTTGTGTCCATGACTTCGTCTTTTCATAGCAGCCTGAGGAAGGTGGAATAAGCAATCGCAGCGTCTCAAAGACTTCTTCCCTTCCTGCAAATTACAAATGTTTCTTCAATGGGATGACTTTTTCCTCTCCAGCTTTGTATATAGATATGTGTATGCTGAGGATGAGGAGTACAAGGGTGTGTGTGTGTACGTGTGCGCGCGCGTGTGCGTGTGTGTATGACCATTGTTACAAAACACACAGTGAAGCTGATGAGCTCTTGCCATTCCACCCAATGTCCTCATTTCATTCATGAATGCCTTCATTTCTGTGGAAATCAGTATTTTAAGTGTTACTTTCTCAGTGGTGACACGTCGCCGGCTGGAAGACGTGATCACAGTCAAAAGTGTGTGTTTAAGACTTAATATTTCTATACACAAGTGTTCTGTTTGGTTTTGCAGGCATTGGATAGGGTGCGGGCAGGGGGCAACATTGGGCCAAATTCTGTATCTTGGCCAGGCCAAACCCCAGGACAGGGGCACAGTGGAGGCCCTGACTCAGTGTCAGGATCTGCGTTAATGACTCGTCAGTTGGTGCCAAACAACTGTGCAAAAAGAAAAAAAAAACATAACAAAAAAAGACCAGAGCAGACAAACAAATGCAGCAGCCATTCGTGCTCATTGTGAGTGCTTGTGACGTGAGTCCATTTTACATGCCTCTGAACATGCCGATGCGTACGTATGTGTGTGTGTGTGTGTGTGTGTTCACGACTGTGTGTGTTTGTGTATGTGTGTGCTGTTAGGAACTGTGATTTACACAGAAGGTTCAATTCTGACTTGATTATTTTTAAGAAGTATCGGTAATCTGACACATAGTGCGTATTCCACGCTATGTTGAATCTTAGCGCCCCCTGGCACACTTAATAGGTATTGCTGGTGAGCTGCCTTAACCAGAGGACAAGTTAAAGGAATTCTGTGAGTTTTTACTGTTACAAACTACGCAAACCAAACCACCAGCAGGCCTCCAACTTTGCAAAGTTGGCAGCCGTCCGTCGCACAACGTGCGCAGAAATTACACGGATGCAACATGTTTGTATGAAATACCTAGTATAGCGCAGTTATTTCACATGAGCATTGAAATACGAGGTGTTTAGAACAGGGAGCACAGTTTCGCAACTGTCGGCTCCCCCTAAATCAGACCAAGTGATCGAAAATTTCAATTCCAACTTTGATTTGCCAATTTCCCTATTTTCTGCTTGATGTCTTCAAGACAATAATGGGAATCGACATCGCTGCAGTACAAAGGAGTCCTGAGCACACTAGTATGGCTGCGTGGCTGTGTGTGTGTTGAGTTAAAAAAAAAAGTGTTTGTCACAATAAGTGTATATACCCCATATCCTGCAATTCTTTATTTTCTATCTTGAGATATTGTTATGAATCCAGGTTGGCTTTGTGTTTTGTTCTGTAACAAAACGTTGGAGGTGTTATTGATCTTTGGTTGTTATTTCCACACCATTTTCTGTGTTCTTTCTTTTCCCAGATTGTAATTATTTTTCCACGGTATTACTGAAAATAAAAAAGAGGACACAGCTTTCATAAAAGTGCTGCTAGAGGCTCCTTCATTTCACGAGGCAGCGCAGCCACAATCTGCTTTGGCTGCGTTTTGCTTTATGAAAACTTCTCTGCCGTTTATTACGGAACCTGCTCCCGACACCCTTGTCGTTTCTCAGCATCCCACGGGTTTTGTTTCGTCCTTTTTGAGCATCGCGTCTCGCTTGTCCTCCGATCATCTGTCCTCTCCGATTGTACTATTTGACATCTCGGCTGTCCCCCTCCCTTTGACTCCGCTCCTGTTCTCTCCCTCATCTCTCTCTCCTCTCCCTCCCCTCCGAGTCACAGGGGAGAGGGAGAGAGGCAAAGCATAGCAACAGCGGATATTAGAGAGATGGGGAGAAGTGAAGAAGACAGACAGGAGGTATTAGAGTCTCCGTCTACCCGGCGTGACAGTCCTCACTGTCCTCCCTCCCTCCCTCCCTCCCTCACAGAG
>OMPJ01001600.1:8988-25741 GCA_900312935.1 Carapus acus
AGTATACTATGCATACTATCCCCTATCATATTGATAAGTAACTTAATTGATGCGTGACAAAATGTTGACAAGTAACGAAATGTTGCATGTTGTTAATTGTATATTGTTAGCTAGGTAGCTCATTAGCATGTTGTAATTGTTTATTGTTTGTTCCTTCTTATTGCCTATAGAATACTGCATATTTTTTGTTTGTATCTTCTAGCTTCTGTATCATCCTGAGCTGTTGGGGCCTTTTATTTCCTGGATCGTAAGATCAATGGATCAATCACCTACCTACTCACCTACCTAAACCAAATCCCTAACCCTAACCATACCTACCAACATGCCCACCTACCTACCTACCTTAACCCTAACCCTAACCCTGATCCTGACCCTTACCCTTACCCTGATCCTGACCCTAACCCTACCTACCTACCTACCGACACAGACATTCGCAACGTCCCACGTTGGACCTCCACCGGTGGATCGGACCCATGAACGTCCAGAGTTTCTCAGACCAAAGCAATGGAGAGCCCTCTCACCCCCTCTCTATCACTCTGACTCCTGTGTTTACTCACTCGCATCCGCTCAGAACTCCATTTGAACTGCAGTTACACAACAGCGAAGGATCGGCACTTGGCGAAACACCCTGTAACACAGAGTATTTTTCAGGGCTGTGGGTGTGTCGCGCTCTTGGATGTTCCCACGTAGATGTGACGGAGCGTGCCGCCAATCAAAGCTGCCTCGTGCTCCAATAAGCCCGTGGACAAGTTCGGATCTGAACCCTTGCAGGTGCGGGCACCTTGTGAATTGGCAGGACAAATTGTTGAAGGTGTGAAAGCTGGCTCACACGTTAGCATTAGCATTTTCCCTCACTGATGCTTCATCACTATTGGACAAGGAAAGGGGACGTCGTGGTCCACGTCCCACACAAAGCCTGGAAATTAGGGATGTCCGATATTGTCTTTTTTGCCGATATCCGATATGCCGATATTGTCCAACTCTCAATTTACCGATTCCGATAACAGCCGATACCGATATATGTGCCGGTAAATGCTTCAGGAGTGCATAGGCACTATCTCGGTGTAACGCAAGCATTATTTTATTTTTATCGGTTTTTATTTTATCGGTTTTAAAGCAAAAAAAAACTGATACCGATATCTGATACAGTTTTTATGCTAATATCGGGCCGATAATATCGGTGGGACGATATTATCGGACATCTCTCCTGGAAATAACCGCAAATATCACCAAGTACAGATATCCTTACTTTCTTTAATAAATAACTTATATCACAATATTCCATGTACAAATATATATATTTCTGAGCAAAATCTGCAATAAATAAATACTAAATTATTGATGCTACCTCGTCACAGTTTAGTATCTTTTCAATAGTGTCTTTCCTTTGCCTGGAATCTGTTCTCAGAATGTCCAGCATACATTCAAAGTCAATGTCTTTCCTTTGCCTGAAATCTGTCCTCAGAATGTCCAGCATACATTCAAAATCAAAGTCACAGTATTTTACACTGAAAATTCCCTCAGGCTTAAAAACAAATCACAAATAGTGAGATATAAATCCACCAAAAGTCTGTGGTGTATTCTCCCATATTTGAAAAGTCTGTGCTCCGCGTCCTCACAACGTCTTCTTCGTCTCCTCTGTCCTCAGTGTCCCGAAGAGTTTATCCCAGTGGGTGAAATAGGGGGCGTAGTTGACCTTAAACTTCAGGTGGTGAAGGTCGTGATGCGGTGCACCTCCGTAGAGGCCGAAGGGCACCAGCCTGTGGGGCGACCAGGGGAAGTCGTACCCCGAGTGGGCCTCCACGGACAGATAAATATGGAGGACGAAGAAGAGCATCTCCGTCAGCGGGTGGCAGCCCAGCAGCTTGGGGGTCAGGATGGAGAAGAAGGTCAAGCTGAGCGTCTCCCACACGCTGGCGTTGTCGGTGCTGAGCGAGAAGGTGGCCGTGTAGCGGTGGTGCTCCTTGTGGAAGGTGTAGTAGAGCCACGGCACCTTGTGGTGCAGCAGGTGCCACACGAAGTACTCGGCGTCGAAGAGGAGGAGGCACGCCAGCACGCCGCACGCCGCTCCCGCGGCCGATGGCGCCGCCTGGGGGACGGGCGGGGGCTGGACGTAGAGGAGGACGGCGGAGATGGGGAAGATGAAGCAGAAGTGCGAGTAGAGGACGTTGGCGGTGCAGCCGCGCACCATGGCCCAGGTCAGGCGGCTCTGGGGCTGGATCTTGAACCGGCGGATTTGAGGAACGTGGATGGAGATCAGGTCCAGGCAGATGTAGGGCAGGCAGAATGCCAGGTAGACCGCCAGCGAGAAGAAGACCGGGAACAAGGGCGAGGTCAGCAGGTCCTGTCTGGCCCTCATGCCGTCCCACAGCCCCTGCAGGAACGGGACCCCGTCTGAGATCCGGGAGCTCTCCATGTCTGTGCGCTGCTCGGATGATCGTGGTACAATGAGGCGCCGCTGTCGAGGGAGTGTGTGTTATCGTGCCGGGGTGTTGCGCAAGGTGCCTTATAAGGACTTTCCTGGGGAATTCCGCCCGAGAGGTGGAAAGTAAACGCCCCCTGTCGGAGGGTGTGGAAGGAGGAGGGAGGATGGAGGGAGCGCCCCATCAGCGATGAGGTGAGGCAGATCGCGAAAAGCGAAAAGGAGATTAGAAAACGAAAGTGGCGCAGCCGCAGTCGCGTGTCACTGTAAGAAATAACTTTCTCTCTTTTTGGCGGCATGGGCGCCCTCAACATCACACCCCACTGCAAAAATATGTGTATTAACAAACAGATGCTGTGCTGACAGAGCTGTAATCTGACTGTTATCGCATTTTGCGATATTTGCTTATTTACATCTTCACTGCCACATATTTACCATAAATGAATACAAATATCGACGTGGCTGCCACAGCCACTGAGTCAATTCATTTCAATTTTATTTGTATTGCCCAAATCACAACAGAAGTTACCCCAAGGCGCTTTCCAGGAAAGTTGCGTACAGAGACTCAATATGTTGCCCTGGTGCCAAATATGCTAAACTGTCTATCGCTCTATTCTCACAACAAAGTTGCTTCCAAAGTCCAAATTTCTCCGCGACTCTGTGCACTTATTTCTGTCGGCTTTCGCCTCTCGGTCACGTGGTCCCATGTTTATTGTCTAAAAGCTGCTCTGGACTTTCCAAACCCGGCGCATAATGATCCGAGTCACCGAGGCGATGCTGTGATTCGATGCCAAGTGAAACCAGTTTTGTCGGCTTCTTTAATTGTTGCGAGGATTTTCCCAAACAATGATCTCAGCGAGATCTCAGCGTCGATTACTGACGGCACCCAAAGACAAATGGGGGGATGAATGAGCGAATGAACGAGTGAACGAATGAATGAATGAATGAAGCGTAAAGTCCCCGGTGATGATGCAAACTCGCCCAGCCGGACTGAAATCTGCAGGTTCGGGAGGAGCTCATCCATCGCCTCTCTCTCTCTCTCTCTCTCTCTCTCTCCCTCCCTCTCTCTCATACACACACACACACGCGCGCACACACACGCGCGCACGCACACACTCATAAGCTGCACGCTTGAGTCAGTATTTACTTTGCTGATGTCACATCAGATAAAATGAAGTGCATAAAAACAAACATTCCGCCATAAAGACAAACATTCCGGGGGAGGCGGAGCGTGTGTGGTGACGTAAAGACGTTCAGTTTGCCGCTTTCCGCGTTTCGTTTTCCCCATGACAGATAACGCCACCCTGTGGACATAATTTGAAGCACTCATCCGACTGGACCACAGTGAGGCCGCTTTTTTTTTTTAATCAAACGAAGTGATTAAAATATGAATAAGTAAATCAGTTACAGTGATATTTGGCTGCATGTTTCACAGCACATTTGCTATCAGACATGTCAACACCGCCTGCAAATCGAGTCATATGAGGAGTCCTTCCAATATAATGTCTCCCTCTAGTGGTTAATTAGAGGAATTACAATAAACGTAGGGGGGGAGGCCTGTGTGTGTGTGAATGGGTGGAGCTCAGAATGAGGAAATGTGACGCAAAACGCGCCAACAAGCGGCACACAAGTCGGACATCGCTCACACCCTCCCACCATCTCTCTCTCTCACACACACACTCACTCTCACACACGCGGAGCCGGAGCGACCCGGCCAGCGAGGAAAACATCTTATCAGCATGAACTTCCCAACAGAGGCGAGTCCAAAGGTAGGTCCACCGGCTCCTCCCCCGGGTTTTCCTGAACTTGGAGATCAGAACGTGTCGAGCTTTCCACCCACGTTCCTCAGACCATCCAGGACCTACAACCTCTCGGTTCCTCTGCCAACTTGTTGAGATCTTGAGCGGCTTTGGTGACCGTCGTGGTCCCACAAAAGCCCCTAAAGCCCTCCAGCTGCGTTTGTCAGAGTTGTGTGAGATGTTTGTGGTGGAGCGTGTCTCAGAGGTTTAGCCTGATGTTCCTCTGCCGCCACTTTTCCATCACCAGTGGGTTTTATTTTGTTGCCAGGACAACCGGGGAGGGAGGAATGAGTCTTAACCTCCATTGGTCATGTTTTGGGTGGTTTCTGTGGAACCATGGGTTACGTTGGAATTTAGGATATAATATTTGTTTTTCTAATCTTGCCGACAGTATGAAAGCAGAAGTGACTTAGTGGGGCGTTCACTCAGGAAGTCACACACACACACACACACAGACGTACTTAATCAGTGACAGTGTGAAGATCCAGTAAAATGATGGACAGATGTCCAAGCAAGTCCTCGTCCTCTAAAAGGTTCCTTGCCCATAGTTGTGCTGCCCTCCCAGTCTGTGCTTTGTTTGTTTTGACTCAGACACGCAGCTGCTGGACAAAGTCCAAAGTGAGGAACTCCTGGGAAAGTTTTCAGGGACAGGGTGGAAGATCTCGGGATGCAGTGTGCCAAAGTGAGGTGCCTTCAAAATAAAACCGCAAGAAGCTGAAGCTGAAGCTGGTCCGGCCCACACGAGGCGACCGCTGGTCTCTCCACGTGGTCCTGTGAGCGGGATATTAAAAGCTCGGTTTTCCCAGGAGGGCCGAGCTTTTCCTCCCTTTTCCCAGGATGTCAGATCTAGCTGGTAGCTACACGTGGTTCCTCAGAGAGGGTGAAGTTCCTGTCTTCCTTCCTCTCGCGTTGAGCTGTTATATCCTGCGTCACTCCGCCTGCCGCCTCTATATTTAGAGGTGCAGTATGTGTTTCCTCTCTGGTGGGTGGAGCATTTTATAGAAATTTCTGTGTTTCCAGCAGTTTGCGAGAGGAAGGGAGGACACCATTTGAGTTTCTCCTACCATTCGGGCTGTTTGTAAGAAGAAGAAAAAAAGTAGACTGTAGCAGCGGGACGTCATTTATGAGGAAAGGCGTCAGAATCTTGAACCTTGAATAACCGTGAACCTTGAACCTTGAACCTTGAACCAGGTACCATGAACCTTGAACATTGAACCTTGAATGTAATGTGTTTCCTCTGCTGTCCTGGTGAAGCTGTCCTGGACACGTGGACATGGTCTCCTAATTTCTGTTTCTATTTGCTCTAGAACCTCACCAACATTCTTCACAAGAGCATTGAGTGTTTACGGTGAAGACCTCGCTGAAGATGCAAGGGGCCATCGCTCGTGTCTGCGTGGTGGTGGCTGCGGCCATCTTAAACCATCCCCTACTGTTCCCTAAAGAGAACCTGACACTGCCTGAGCACGATGACGAGCTGGTGGCTCGGATGCGGGAGCACGAGGAGAGGTTGGAGAAGGAGCAGGCCAGGCTGGAGAGAGAACTTTCCCAGCTGGACAGCACCGCAGAAGAACCCGGTCCAGAGGACGATTACGCTTGGTACGTGTGGGGCACCGTGTCCCTGGTTGTGTTGGTTGCCATCGAAATGTGCAGGATGGAGATGGCTAATGGAGATACCACCAGGCCAGGGGAGGAAGAGGACCTTTTTGGGGAGTCTGGGTCCATCAGCCCCAGAACAATGGTCTTGGACAAGAACCTCCTCAGCGACTTCTGCCATAGGTGCAGCTACGCCACAGCCCACGAAAACTGGAGGGTAAGAGAGTTCGCAGAAGGTTTCGCCGACGACCTGCTGGAGGCGCTGAGGAGCGCGTGTGAGCAGGATCTGGACGTGGAAGTTGGGGATTTTGTCGGTGTTGGGAGCATGTTTGAGTCCTGGAAGGTTTGCAAGCCTCTGGCGTGTGACGTCCTGGTTCCTCTCTGGCCCATGGAGCCTCACTCCTTCCAGTTCGATCTGTGGTCCAACCCCTCCAGCGACGTCCCCCCGGTCCTGCAAGGCTGTGGGAAGATCAGGGTGAGCGGACCAGGGGAGGACGAGGGCGGCTGTCTCTGCGGCTCTGCCAACCTCGGCGAGGACGTGCTTTGCCTGGTGCACTGTCAGAACCAAGAATCCACAGCGGACCTCGGTCCTACCGGGCTGCTGTCCTCCAAGAACACCCCTCACCTGGACAAACACCACGTCATGAAGTGGTTTCAGATCTTGTTGACCAAAGCGTGGGGACGCATTTCACACAAGTACGACTTTGAGGTGACATTTCGCACCTTGGACACTGCCGGCGCCCTCACGATCCGATTCCGCTCCGGAAAAATGGTGGTGCTGAACATGGTTCCGGCCGTCCAGCTGGCCGGGACGGACGCTTATTTTGTCTCGCACTTTCCGGCAGACTACGACAGTCTCCCGGACCCCTACTGGCCTCTGTCTCTGGCCGTGTACGAGAGGAACTTGCTGAAACATTTCACGAAGCGCCTCCCGGAACATCCCTGTCACCTGCTGTGCCTCCAGATCATAACTTTCCTACACAGAAAACAAACAGCGCTAACCGGCAAAAGCGCTCTGACCAACTACCACCTGAAGACGGCGCTGTTGCACCAGCTTCTCGCTCAGAGGCCCAGCACGTGGGGCATGGAGCGGACGGACCAACGGCTTCGGGACGTGCTTGGGTTCTTGCAGAGGAGCCTGCAGGAGAAGAGACTCCATCACGCCCTTATCGGGAATAGCAAAGTGCCCGCAGAGATCCGGCTCCCGGAGACGTTTCGGAGGACGGAGCCCGTCAACCTGTTCAGGCCTTTGGTGCTGCAGAGGGACCTTCACGCCGCCACGCTCAGACATTTTCAGGAGATGCTGAGGAACGCGCCGGTGCTTTTGAGGGAGTATGTGCCCCCAATGTCCAACGGAGGAAACCACCACAGACTGAATGGGAGCTTGTGAGAGAAATAAGACGATTTTTGAGTATTACTAAATGCTACATTGTCTTCTTGGCTTGTGCAAGCCATCCATTGTTTTGTTGGTTATTTTTGAGAGCAACAACCTCATTATTCATGGCTTCATGAGGGCTAATTGGTGGTCTTTGTCTTAGTTCAGAGAGGAAGAAAGACTGTGTACGTCCTCTCAGGCCCTGAACTGCCAGTGGAGAGTACAGGTGTTACAAACACAAAGTGTTAGAGATGGCTGCCGCAGTTGAAGGATGTGGTCATTATTTTAATAATTGTTATTCAGGGCACGCTTTTTTACATATACCTCTATATTTACTGTTACTTTGATGACAGCTGCACTATCCCGATGCATTTCTCGATACCTCAAATGGCAGTGTTAAACCATCACAGTGTTGAATCGATACAGTGTTGTTATCATTCTGTGGTAGAGATCCAGGCGTTCTGGAGCCTACTGCTACGCAATCAGCAGACATGAAACACTGATTTGGCAATTTAATTGCAGATTGTTGAACACTGACAATAAACATCACATTAACTCAAGACTCAACTTTCATCGTCTCCTTCTGTCACAGGGGCTACAACTTTGACCTATTTGGTTCAAATTCTGCGTCATTTTCTTTCTCCACACCAGGTCCTTCAGGCTCATGTAGAAAAAGCTGAACTTCTGGACGATTTATGTTTTCAGATTTCCTTTTCACAGGCCGAGGTCGTAGTCTGGTTTCCCCTCCAGGTAGGTTTTGTAGAAGGCCTTGTAGGTGTCCACGCTGTGCCTGCAGGACTTCACGGCAGCATCCTCAGACATGCGCTCTGTCCACTTCTTCAGCTCTGGTGTGTCATCCAGGCATCTAGCAGGACAAATGTTTTATCATTTAATAGTTATCACAGTCCTGCTACATCCCCTTTGTTACAGCAACTGTTGAAAAAGGTGTACTTACTCTGTCAGGCCAATGATCTCCAGCCTCTCAAACCACGGCCACATCATGTAATCGATCATGGTGATGGAGTCTCCAGCAAAGTACTTAGTCTCTTTATTAACCAGGTCCTGAAAGCAAACATTAAAATGTGAAAAATTCAGCATCTTTGTACAATCTAACAAACAGCTGATGAAACACCAAGCAGGTTATCTTACAGGGTGTGAAAGTGTGTGTTACCTCATTTAATTTGGCAAACTTCTCCTTCAGCTCAGCCTGCAGTCCTGAAATATCCTCACCGTTCTTCCTCCCCATGGGGATCTTGTAGAAGTATGGTGTCACCTGTCGGAAACGCATGTAGAGTGTGTGCGGCTCAAAATGGCTCCCTTCAGGTTGTTATTCTGATGTCGACATACCTTGGAGAAATGCTCCAGCATCATCCTCTGCTGAGCTTTTTCAAACGGAGAGGAGGGAAGCAGCTTCTTCTCCGGGTAAAGTTCATCCAGGTAGTCGCAGGTGATGGGGGACTCGTACACCACCTCACCAACGGGGGTCTCCAGTGTTGGGACCAAGCCCAGAGGGTTTTTCTCCAAGAACCAGTCAGGTTTGTCTCTCAGGTTGATGTTGACTGTGTCATGTCTGCAACATAAAGCAACATTGAGTCTGTTTGTTTTTCAGCACAGGTGAGATGCTACTGATTGAGATGATGCAAGTATTAATTGGTTTTACTTGATTCCCTTTGCACTGAGCACGAGCCTCGTCCTCTGGGCAAAAGGACAGAACCTCATACTATAGATACGGATGAAGCCTTTTGGCACAGGACCAGGCGCAGCACTCCCTGAAAGACAGTTTATGAAACAGGTTGGGCAAACTTGGAGGACTTAGTAAACGGCAGTTACGGACTTTGAGGAATAGAACTGAGTCTGCGTCAACTATCGCTGATTTATATAAGTGCATTTGGAGAGTGACTCTCAAACCGAAGGGCGGCCATCTTACTTTGTCCCATCCATTATTTTACAGATCTGCGCTAGGAGACTACATGCGCCCCGCCCATGTCCCGCCTCTATATTTTACAGTTCAAACAATGGCGGCGCCCCCAGGCCTGAGTGCTGAGTAAGGCGAGGCTGCAACACCTCCCGTAAATGTAGTAAGCAATGTACTTAAGGCCGCAGAAATCACTAAATGGTCTGCTGTCAGAACGTTTCGCCTTAACCGCGGCGAAGCCGCGAGTTAAACTCGCACTTTACCTGGCAAGCTAACAGGCCTAGCCATCCAATGTTGATGAGGCCAGTGCTCAAACATACTACGGTAAAATAAAATCTCCTCCGGTCAGCTAGCGCCGATAAGCTACCTATTTTCCATGGACTGTTGCGGGTCAATGCAAGAAAGACAAATGCTGTTCTCTATCAGCTCTCTGAGTTTTTTTTCCGTTTAGAGCAAATAAGTACTTCATCTGTGCTTTCCTAGGACGAAGATACCCTCAAGTGTTCGTGAAGTCCCTTTTGGCGGTCCGTCAACAAGACACTGGAAGTTTGCACATTTTGGACAATTTACGGTATTTTTATGGAGTTTGGGAATGCATGTTGATAATGCAACCGTGCAACTACACATTATGCTTAGTTCTTAACGTACTAACTTAAACGTATAATTTAGTAAGTTAATACGTCTGCACAGAACTGCCTGGACAGAACTCAGAAATAACTGTCCTGAAGTCATAGAGTATAATTACCAATACTACATATCTGTCTTCAGGTACTTGCTTGGTATTCAGTGTTTGACAGTTTTCAGCTCGATCATTCCCTAACAATAGCCTGTGTTATATTGAGAGGATGACAGACAGTAATCGCCGGCCCGATTACATAATGTCTCACAATGACTCTGCAAAAGTGTCATGTGGCTGTTTCACAAGGAGACAAGGATGAGACGAATGCAATTGAGATTGAAACTATTTCACATTCCACCGAGCTCATAACTCATTCGTGTCATATTTGGTACTTGCGGGCATCAAATCTGGGTCGACACGTGCAAGCTTCTCACCCGTTATCAAATTTTAGCGATATGCAATCCTTACCTTTGGCGAAGCACTTTTCAGTCGTCATGTTGATGTTTTGGCAAGCAAAAGTACCTGGTTTAGTCAGAAAACACAAAATGTTCCCAAACGTACCGAGGAGAGAAGTGAAACTAGACTGAATAATGGGGACAAACGGTTTGGCTGTCAGATTCTGTGCTACTTCTGGTGTGGGCGGGGCAGATAAAACAGCCAATAGGGTGCGGAGGGTACACGGTGTTGTGGTTGCCAAGGAGACGAGCCGAGACGCCCGTCTGACTGTTTGCTACAGTCCGACAACGCTGCAAAGTTTGAGCAACATTGTTTTGGTTTTCGTGCATTTGTTGGTATGGACGCGTTTGGGCGATTAGATGTCAGGTATGTCAAAGCTGCAGTTAGAATTGAAAGAAGTCTTTGCATGCAACATTTTCATCATTTACTGATCCTAATCTACACTTTTCTAGGTGGGTGAATGGGTTCACAAGCAAGAACGCGGAGTTTGTTGACAAGGACACAATATGTTATATGTCTGGGACGCATCTTTGCTTCCTGAACTTGCAAACCAAAACACAAAGTGTGTTTCCATGTCCCGGGAGAGGCATTGGTGCCTTCACCGCCAATGGAAATAATGGGATTATAGCCTTCTCAGAGCAAAGACTGAAACCCTCCATTTTTGTGTACGTCTTCCCCGATCTTAAATTGAAGCATGAAATAAAAGGTAAGCCAGCCTTTGAATGTGTAATTTGGGCCATTTTGAATTTGAGATGTCCAATAATATCGGCCCACCGATATTATCGGCCCGATATTAGCATAAAAATGTAATATCGGTATCAGATTTTTTTGCTTCAAAACCGATAAAATAAAAACCGATAAAGATACAAGAATGCTTGCGTTACACTGAAATAGTGCCTATGCGCTCCTGAAGCGTTTACCGACGCACATATCGGTATCGTCTGTTATCGGTATCGGTAAATTGAGAGTTGGACAATATCGGATATCGGCAAAAAAGCTAATATCGGACATCCCTATTTTGAATTTTCCTATCACCTGGTTTTATTGTTATCCTTCATTCTTATTCAAGGAACAGCACAACTGGACCACAGCTGCATAGCATTAAGTGATGGTGGTCCCTATCTGGCCTGCTGCTCCACTCTTCCAGACCACACCATTACTGTGGGGTAATACACAATGCAAAGAAGTACTTCATCATACACTTTCTACATTATGCTTATTCAGTCCAGCTAGTTGTACAGCTGAAAACATAACTGTGTGACGCAGGAACTGGGAGACTGGCGATATAATTTGTGCACAACCCAAAGCTGGGAAGGATGCCATTTCTCTGGTGTTCAACCCCATGAATTGCCTCCAGATGTGTGCTCTGGGCACGGCCACCCTCACTGTCTGGAATATCGAGAAGAGTGCCAGCTTCCATTTAATGAAAGCAAGGTAAATCAGGCCTGGCCAGGCCAGCATATGCTCACACATCTCACGCTCAAGTTGAGCGATAAGGCATAAACGTCTTGAGTCATTAATCTAGAAACCATCGCTGTGAATACTCCTCTTTCATACATTTATGATGTATATGGTTTCCAGTGTGGTAGAGCTTCCAGCCACCGATGGCTCCATAGTTGAGAAGGAGGAGCGCCGCACTTTCGTCAACAATGATGGAGTTCTCTATCTTGGGCCTGAGATGCCATGTTTGCCCCTCTCCTGGCTCAAATCAGACCAAGTGTACAGCATGAAGGTATACTTACAGAGCTGGTCATACTCGAGCAAATAGAATATTAACACTCTGCAATGTTAAATACCTCATTTGTGGTATTCCAAAGCCTAAACCTCTACTGTCACACAAAAGAAACCCATACCCAGACTGACGCCTACCGCCATCTGCTGGACAGCCACATCAAAACTGTACGTGGGCTGTGATGAGGGCTTTTTGCTGCTGGTGGACCCGGAAAGCCTGGCTGTCTCAGTTCTGTCCAACCCAACAGGTAAACAAACACACACATGACCCCAAAGGCCGCAACTCACGCTGAGTGTATGTTTTAATGTTTAGTATTTTCATTGCCCAATTTCATGTAGATCTGCTTTTGATTAAGTGCAGATCCTGGCATGTGTTCTCCTATGCAGATGCTGGCTCTGCCCCTGAGCTCACGCAGGGAAGCTTGGAAGGTTTGGCCTTTAATGGCAATCATTTGATTGCTGCAGGAAAGGTACAAGCTCATTCTCGCATTAATTCTGATATTCACGCACCGCCGACTGCGCCGCACATTTTATGACGGCATTAAAATTTAACGAAGCCTTCCACATGAAAATAATCCCTCTAACAGCCCTTCTTATGATTTTATAGGGGAGAGCTCATTGCTTGCAAGTGAAAGGGGCTCAGATTGAGGTTTTGCAAACGTGGGAATTCAAAGGGAGGATCAGAAGCCTTACGTTCTCCCTCGACTATGAAACTCTAGTTTTATCGTCAGATTTGGTGAGCTTTCAATGCTGAAGTTAGATAAAGAACTACTCCATAAAAAGAAATGCGAGAGAAACACAAAACTCCTCTTTCAGGGTCAGATTTGTATGGCTAACCCACCCCAGTCAGGGAGGACGGAGAAGCTCCTGGACATAAACAGCGGCAGTTTTGTGGCAGCGGCATTCTTGCGCACTGAGAAGAACATTTGTGTGGTAACATATTTACGTTCCATTCACTAAGAATCACGTGATCGCACACTGCTGTGTGTCTGTTCAGGCAAAACTAGTGATGGTGTTGTGTGTGTCTGTTTTTGTGTGTGTTTTCCATGCCGTGTGCAGTCAGTGAGGGATTCTGGCGTGCTGCAGCTGTGGAGTGAAGATGGGATCTGCCTCGGCCTCCTGCCTCTCCAAGCTGAGGTTAGAACATCTGAGTAGAGGCTCATTCACAGACTCTCTCCAAAGAACATGAATAACATTGATATGTTATCACAGATATTTCATCCCTCACTGTTTTCATACAGGTGATGACTTTGGCCTGCTGTCCAGTCGCACAATGTGCAGCCGTGGGGACAAAATCAGGACATGTTCTCTTCGTCGACCTTAACAACGTACCTCATCCTCGCTTGGTAAACAAGAGTCACCTGAACCGTAGCCCTGTGGAGCACCTAGTGTAAGCCTCCTCCATCACTCTTTCATTTCACATGGCGTCTGTGAGCATCTCAGAGTGCATCCAAGTGAAGAGCTTTGCTCTACATGTTTGGTAATTGTGTTTTGTTTTGGCAGTTTTGACCAAGAGGGGCATTACCTTCTCACTGCAGCCTCAGACTTACACGTTTATGTGCTACATGCAAAACCCTCCACTGCATTTTCTGTAATTGGCTTCACAGGTACACATTTGACAAGCTCTTGAATGGAGTTTGTTCCTATTTTGAGTACTGTTTCAGGAGTACTTTTATAACTTGTATCATTCTTTTTTTAAATCTGTGTTCTCCAGTTGCTCCTGGCCCCGTTTTGTCGCTTTCAGCCCTTTGCATGAGGGAAAGCCAACAGATAAAGGTACTCACGCTCTGCAGTGAAAACTCAGAGCAGGAAGGGGAGGGCAGCCTGCTGACACTGCTCACTCTGCCTGTGGAAGACCTCACAGGTAGTGGTCCAGGCCCCCGGTGCTCTTTTAAGTCACAGCTTCTGTCAGATGCACTGTTGATGACTGTTGTTGCTGCAGGTCCAGAATGTGTAGACCGACACGGCCGCCTGTCTGACCAGATTGTAAAGGAATCTCGATACAAAGTGCCCGATCCGCTGACCTCCTGCGTCCTGGGTGTTGACGAGATGTTCGCTTACTGTCATAGGAGGAAAAGTCTTCAACGCTTCCAGCTACCGCAGGTTCTTCACAGCCACTCTGGACCTTCAGACTGCATTTTCCCCACTCAGTGACTCTCACAACTTTTCCTGGTGTGCTGTCATTTCTTAGGATGCAGGTCATCAACAGGTGATCCAGCTGAAACCTGAAAAAGAGGTTAAAGGTCACCCACTTGGTCCCGCCTCCCTCTTCCTGTCCCCCCACCATGCCTGGCTGGCCTCTGTGGGCAGAGACGGCCTGCTGCTCCTCAGAGAAACCACTGCTTTGGTATCCTCTCCTCCTCCATATCCTATGATGGGCTGCACAATGACCTCTGGTGTGTGTAAATGAGAGTTGTGCGCGTCCCTGCAGGAGGTCTGCGCACAGAGACAGTGTCACGCATGGAGACTGGGCGGAGTCCACGGCGTGTCCTTCTCCACAGACGGTCACACACTCCTCTCCACAGGCGTCGGCGACCAATCCCTCGTTTGCTGCAACATCAGGTGAGGCTTAAAACTGGAGACTGGAGACTCATCATCTCCGCCAGAGGGCGCTCTTTCCCTCACTTTTGGCTTCACCTACACATTAATGTACGGCAAATATACTGTAACACACACCGGAGAAGTGTGCCGTGTCTTCTTTTCTCTTTTTCCCTCTTTCTGCCGGATGAGCTGCTCGGTGCAGTTCATAAACACGGCCAACGTGGAGGGCCACAGGGGTCGCCGGCATTTACAGCAGGAAACAAAGATTTGTTAAACATCACGGCAGGCTGTCCCTGCTGGATCACGGCCCCCTCACATTCCGCCACAGCTGCCTCCGCTTCCCTTTGTTTTGACCACTTATTTATTTCTTTTAGTAGTTTTCATAACTTTTTCAAGTATTGCTTCATGTTCGCCTCCACTTCACTAATTATTTGCATCTGTCGCTGATCTCAGCTTGCTAAGCTCACCCCAGAGAGGATGACTTAGATTCAGGTTAAACTGTCGCTCCCTAAGGTGTAATGAAATGCCTGTAAGAATTTTAGAGGCCCTTAAAATCAAACTATCTGTGAAAGTTGTGTTGCTTTTTTCCGAATTCTGATTTCACATTTACTCCTAAACATGCTGGCCTTAGTTATCATTAAACTGACAGATTTTTTTAGCTGTATTACTTACTGTATTATGTAAATAAAACAGTTTAGATAAATTGCAATGTGGAAGTTATCAAATCACTCTCTGTAACCTTTGGGACTCGTAATGCCGTTGTGAATGTACCGTTGCTGTGAAGTTTCTTTTTGTTTCATGCAGACTAAAGGATTTGGGGGCTGGTGACAGAGCTTCAGAACATGGCCGAGATGTTGCTGCTCTCTTGGAGGACACGATCAAAGCAGAGAACTCCTTTCTGGGTCAGTTACCTGAGCTTCACCCCAGCTGTCCTACTGCTGCAGGCACGGTGAGGGAGGGCGAGGTAATAATCAGCGATCTCAAACATGACAGCAGCCTGATTTGTTGCAGTTTAATATACTATCAGAATGCTGGATAATATTTTATCATATGTCACAGTGAGACAGAATGAATAGAAAGATCTGCCAACAGTTGAAATGTCAGTGTTAGAAAGTCAGTATTGAAATAATATCAAATGAATAGGTAATAAATAATTATTAATAAAAAATTAATAAATAATAATAAACTAAATAATTTCTTCATACTTTTGTATCCAATAAATATTTAATAAATAATAATAAACTAAATAATTTCTTCATACTTTTGTATCCACTTCTTTCTAAGGTCAAATGAAGCTTTTTTCAAATTGCCTCAATTAATCTAATTTCATCTTAATTGAGATATTTTTTTTCTACCAGCTCTGTATAAGCCTTTTTATTTTTTTGTTGTTTCAGCAACATAATTGTCACTTTGCGTTTATTTTTTCTCTTATTTTTATGTCAGACTGTTCTTTTATAGAAAATGATAAGTGCAACAGTATAACTTTGATTTCCTGCTGTTGTGGTTGTGAGACAAGTTTATAGTATACTGTACTGAACATTGTTGCTTTGCACAGTTACACACTCATACACACATATTCTCTCACAACTTGTTTTCGCTCCTCTGCAGGGTGTTGGTGGAGCAGAGCAGGACCTCAGTCCAAAGGCATCCGAGCTCACCTGGCAGGAGAGCAGGCACGCCGCGGTCAGTGACTAATGCACTGCAGTCTGTCTTGTCTGCAATGTTAGCGACCTTTGACCTGCAGCATGGGAGCAGTCTTTCGGTACCCTTTCTTGTGTCTCAGCTTCATTGCTGGAGGACAATTCCAAACCCTATGAGCCTCGCTCGTAAAAGCCACCGCGATGGTTTTGGCACATTTTTTTGCGGCGTGGCACTATGATTTATCGTTGCCCCAATTCAGACCCGAAGGATGATTTGAAGGTAAAAGTGACACACAGGCACAGACGATGAGCGTTGGTCAACACACAAAAAAAGGTGAAAGTGTGGAGGGCTTCACTTTGATATGTTTGTACGTGCACTGAGAGTGTGAGAGGCTTTATGACGCTAAACAATCTTTGATTGACTCAGTAATTTGCGAGCCTTGATGCCGGAGTCATGTTGCACCATGTCAGACTCGATGTAGTTTACGCGATTAAATGCTGTTTTTTTTTTCTGTGTTGTAAAATGCGCCATCAATACGTTAACACTCTTTGTACTCCTGTCAGCGCTGACACAGTTGTGCTGCTTTATTTACCTAATTAAGTTTTACAGAGATGTTGCAAATAAGTCTCAATGTGCAGGTGGTGAAAGAAGACAACGAGCG
>OMPJ01001609.1:11344-23022 GCA_900312935.1 Carapus acus
CCCCCCCTCCGGTTTACTCGCTGTGGCTGCTTCATCTCAAATAACAAGGACGGGTCAGATGCAGATGAGCCATTATCCATTCAAGTAGTAAACTTTATCACAACAATACATTCCTTCACACTTTTCTTTCTCTTTCCCTGTAACTGTGAGAGAATAACAGATCGTGAGGATTTGTGTTGATGATTCCGTTGATGTGTATTTGTGTCCCTGCTGGGGGCCTGCAGGCTGCCCGTGGCTCGGCCGGAAAGACGAGATTCACCCAGTGTGATTGACTGATGAGCTGTATCAGCTGCTGTCCAGCCGTCTATCATTTCATCCGCGGGCCCATTCTAGACAACTGGTAAGTGCTCTGGTTCTTCATTTAGTTGGGCTTGTCCAAAAAAGACTGCGTGGGCACAAAGTTTAGAAAACGTGCCAACAAATTAACACTGGTGCCCATTCAATCTAGAATAATAGCACCCCAAGACAGAGATAAAGGAATTCATTGTTTACTGAGCTTGTCATTGCCAATCCACATATTCAGCCAACAATTGCTTTAAATTGTAAGTACGAACGTAGAAATGTATAGCACTGCAAAATAATGGGATGGTAAACACACATTTGAAGGTGTGATTAATCGCACTCAACTCCATAAATTATGCGATTAATCAGAAATTTGAAAAGTGTAAGATCCCACTGGGGTTTTTTTTTTTTTTTGTCTTAAATGTCTGACACAGCTGTTACACTTCTTCTCCACTGCGGGATGACACATCAATAGCCTCTTGTGCGGTGACACTGAGTGGGGCTCTACAAAAATGGGATATTGAGTGTCGTCCTTCTGTAAAATACACATGCTATACTCTCATACACACACACACACACACACACTCTCCCTCACTCCAGGTGACAGACAGAAATAAAGCGGCTCCTGCTGCTCCTCCTGCCTTTTGTATCTGTGTAAACCAGGATATTGAACCAATGGCCCTGCCTTGACAACACATCTCCTGTGTCAAGTGTGTCATTTAGCAGAACCTCGGGCTATGAATTACACGGGAGGGCATTGCCGGAATCATCCTCACATCTGCGGGAAACGCATCTAATATGCCGGGACAGGCGGGAAACAGAAGCGGAGGGCGTCGGTCGAATCTGAACTCGCACAGGTGGATGCCGGGTAAAAGCTCTCCACCAAGATGGTGTCAAATGTGCAGAGATATTATCGCTCTCGCCTGTCATCATCCTCATTATGCCATTAATGGGGATTCTCGCAGAGTTGTGATTAAAATGTCAGGGCCGCCGAGGCAAAACCTCCCCGTGACCTCGCCGAATTTGAATTAATGAGATATTTTGACTGTGGTTTTCCTTTTCCCGCTGCCCCCGAGGCCTCCGTGATTATCTCGAGCCATAGACTACATCTGTGTCTATTAATTTTCATCTGACACTAAGTAGGCAGACGCGTATTCAGACGACAACCTGACCACATGTAACGGCGCTCTGAACTCGGCCGCCGCGGGTCGGCGGTCGGCTGGGCGCGTTGGAGCACCGCTGGGGGTCTCCTGCTTCCAGCAGTGAAACACCTTGAGGACTCGTATCGTATTGCCAGTCTGACTAGATAGAAATATTGATATAGTACAAATATGCATAAAGAAAATACATACTTATGTATCCACTATATAAATACAGTGCATGAATACATACCCGTATGTGTCAGGGTATATGCTGTACATTTGTGTCTGCATAAACTGTAGTGAAGATGAAGAATATATGTATACTAGTATACAAATAGATATGGATGGAAAGAGGGAGGGAGGGATGGATGGATGGATGGAGGAATGGAGGGGTGAATATATGGAGGAATGGAAGAATAGATGGACAGATTCCTTCCCACTCCATCATCGCTGCGGCTACTTATACTGTCTATTTATACTATACTGTGTATACTGTCAGTAAATACAGTATTTCTTCTGTAAAGAGATTTTAATTTTTCACTTTTTTTTTCTTTTTTTTTCCACAATGGAAATTGCTGTAATGACAATAAAAGATTCCTAATTCCTGATCTCTAGATGATTGGAGAAATGGAGGGATGGATGGATGGAGGAATGGAAGGGTGGGTGGATGGACGAATGGATGGATGAAGGAATGGGAGGGTGGGTGGATGGCTGGAGAGATGGATGAATGGATGGATGGAGGAGTGGAGGAATGGAAGGGTGGATGGATGCTTGGCCGGGTGAAAAAAAATGACAAATCACCCGAAACAGCCGCAGCCAGAGGAAAGTCTGGGGGAGGCCACATCATTAGCTCCTCCATTTGTCACCTTACAGCAGAACCTGCTGCATTATTCGCCTGCCAGGCCCCACAAATTACCGGCCCCAGCCGTAATCAGCGCCACGCCACGGCCGGCTCCTCAAGCTCCTCCACAGCGCTGATTGTACCGTGGCGATTCAAAGGGAGGTGGGTTATCAATTCAAAGGGGGCGAATTCCCTCTTTGTGAACACGGTGGCCATTCTCGTCATTCCGAGGAAATCAGTCACCGTTTCAGCACCGGGCGCTGTCCGCTGCTGTGACGCTTATCGTCAGGGAGCCGTGAGGGATGTCCCAGGGTTCTAAGGCCACAGCGAAAAGTCATTTTTGGGCTGTCTGAAAGGAGACAGAAATCCACACAACAAAACCGGATTGTTTCCACTCTATAAGTGCAAAAAGCCACAGACACCCAATTTATCCATTCTCCAGTTTGGAGTGTGGAGACCTGACATTCAACTTGAGCTTGTTTTGGTCTGACTGGCAACCTAACTACACCGCTGATGGATATTGGGGAAGTTCAAGAAGAATGCCGCAAATAAGTCCAAGTTCTATAGCTTATTCAGTTCACGTTTAAAATGTGGAGGAGAACATATGAATAAGTGTAACTCGGGTGAAAATATCGTCCTGAACACACAGATCTGGCCTGTGTAGGTGGGGGACGATGGTCAAGCAAGGAAATGTGATTCTATGAGTCAAATCTGGTGAACATTTCCAGCTACTGCGACATAAATGTGCAGCTCTGGCTTTGCAAACTTATTTGTTTATATATCTTATACCCTCTTGGGCAGGGAGGCACCCAGGCAGGGTTTAGAGGTTTTCACGTCTTGCTCAAGGGCACCTCAGCATCAGTCTGGGAGGAGCCTGGAAACTCAACCAGCCATCTCCTGCTTTCCGAACACACGTCCTTTCTCCCATACCACGCGGAGTCTGTGCGACGGAGCTCCTGGCTCCGTCGGGGGGGCCTCTGGGCCGCCCAGCCCGCTCGCTGCTCCACTTTCTCCCCGCAGCCCAAAGACGTGCGGTGCGGGTCGGGCGATGTGGAATTAATGAGTCTGTCCGTCTCTTTGTGCCCGCTGGCTTCCACTCAAGTCTCCCGACTTAGACTCTACACTCCTGAGTTATTTCCATTTGGATCAGCCTTGATTATGATTTTGGTGCTCGTCTAACTTCGGAAATTACCTTTTTGATGACCTGCACGCGGTTTTGCCTCTCGGTCCGTCAGAGGTGCTGGCACACATTTGTTCCTTATCTGAAATCAGAGTAGAAGAGACAGAAATTACAACTTTCCACTCAGCAATAGGAGGGTCAAACAGGAGATGAACAGCAAGAAAAAGAATAAACGCTGATAAGGTATAATTGGAAAAAGCAGCTTGTATTGCTTTGATTGTTTCATACTCAGATGGAGGAATATTTTGCTCTATTCTTGCATACAATATATTCACATCTCACGTCGTACTGAAAGACAGATTTACCACCACATTATATCATCCATCATAACGCGCTGCAACCTTCCCACGCAGCAGAATCAGATGAACATTTAAGAGACGGCCAGTGAGAGCGAGGCTGTGCGCGCTGTGCAGCAAATGGGCCAAAAAGCAGCTCAAAATGCGATTCAGTCGCAGAGACAAACAGGGTTATCCCATCAGCTCGGGCCACCGCAGAGCCCGTCCGGCCTCTGCGGCGGAATATTGTCCAGAATATTCCTGTCATGTGGAACGCAGCACCTCATCCAGGACAGAATTACAGTGCCTGTGTCTTATTTTCTGACTGTCCTTGCCATAAGCCTCAATACCTGCTCGCTCTGAGCATGGGTGTGCGTCTGCATCCAGACACGAGCTTAGAAAAAAAAAAGAAAAAAGAAAAAAAAATCAAATAAATAAATGACTAAGTTTTTTATCCGATCCGCAAAATCTGACAAAAACAAAATTGCAAGGCAGAAAATCCATGCGAGCAATGTAACTTTGCCCCCGTTCAATCAAAAAACATCTCTGGAACAGTGAAGTTATAGAATCCTGGCCCCACTGTCTATTGATTTCCCCTGTGGATCCCAACACGGTTAATTTAATACAGTTCATTTCTGAAGAGACAGCGAGATAAAGAGAAACACGGAGACAGACGAGGGGGAGCAGGGGAGGGAGGAGACGGAATCTGGTCGAGAAGGGAAGCTGGGCTGCGATTGGTTTTCCGATATTTTCCGTCCTCGGCATCATTTGATATAATAACAGTCTCGGTATTATTTGCCGCATTTGTGTACACGAATAAAGTTGTGAGAACACACTGAAAGTACTTCGTTCAAATGTTGCAATGGTACAAATGAGCTGTGAATTGTAAGTTTAGATTTTTTTTCTTGTGGTATACATTGTCAATCTTATAGCGCAACTCCTTCCATGCATCGTCATAATTTGAAGGGCACCGGCCTCCAGGGGAGCAGTTTGGGGTTTGGCATCTTGCTCAAGGACACTTAAACCATTTCAGGAGCAGCCTGGAATCCAGCCAGCAACCATCAAGCAGAGCGCCAACAAACAAAGAAACCGATGACTCCAACCTTAGGACACGTACTACAGAAGCAGCCCTGAATGTTACCACCTAAAACTTTGGAGTACTTCTTGTTCACTCTTTCCGCTCAGAGTGAGAGGTTGCAAACAGAGGGGAAGGGGGAAGGGTGGGTTGACGGAGGATTGGACCATAAAGAGCTGCGAGGATGCGGAGCAGGCGGGCAGCTCGATCTATTACGACGCCAACATGGTGCTGGAGAGGCGAAGGCCTGGAAGGCAGCAAATCCCTGCTGAGGCTCCGTGAGTGATGGGGGACATTAAATCAATCTTACGTAGCCGCATCCGCTAACTAGCTGGAAAACCTCCACCCTCCGCTCCCTCTGTCGGCCATAAACACGGCTTCTCAGTCTCCACCTGAGCTCAGAATCACGGGAGCGATGGCTAGACGGTTCTGGGGGAGTACGGGGGAACTTTCGCCCCTTAGACTGTTTGGTATCTGGAATAGTGCCTCTTGGGAAAAAAAAAAAAACTTTGAAGCCAAACTTTAGCCTGGCGCTGCTTCTCTGACCTCATGTGCTTGGAAATAAATAAAAAAATAAAAAGCAAAGGATTGTGGGTAAATTGCTGTACACTCAGTGTCTTCTTTTATTGGTGTTATTAGTCCTGAGTTGTTTTTGAAGGTTTTTGGATCGTGGGGTTCACTATCAAGTGTCAAAATGCCTTGAACTTTAATATTTCCGTGACCTGGAATGGAATTTGGAGTCTTTTTTTGGAGTCTTTTCGTAGGTACAATTGACTTTCTGTGACTGAATTTGATAGACAATACTTTACCTGACTAAATGTCTATTGGTGCTAAATAAATAAATGAACAAATGGCTGCTACTCTGTATTTACACTATGTGACAGAGTATAAATGCATCCAATTCATCTTTTAATTCACAGCCACGTGTAGAGAGGCTGTAATCAACACATTTGGAGTTATTTATGATGTATTATCAACATTATTCATAATATTGACATTTCTGGTGTTTCATGACCCATTTATAGCAGGTGTCCTTCACACGAGGGCGTCCTTACTGTGCAATTAAAAATGCTCATTGCTGTTAATGTTAATTAGCGTTTTCACCGCTGACTCCCACGTCGCTTTCGGGCAAATTTGCCGCAAATTGCACCTCTGGATTGGCAATATTTCTACAGTGAACACGAATCGACATAACTGCCATCTTTTTCCGATGCAGCAGCGCAGGGATAGCAAACGCCAAAGAATTGTGGCACACGCGCGTGTACACACTCTACTCTACTCATACATCATTGAAAGTGGAATGGAATAAACATATATTTGTACACAGCAGTGGGTAATTTGATTAAATGCCAAAGCTTTAACTCCTGCCATTTATCCTGGATGGGTAAAAGGGAGGCAACAGTGGGAACAACAATCCAATCAGCCGACGGAGCTGTGACGAATAGCTCCGACAATCCCGTCAACGCCGCAAAACGTGGGAGCTGCCGCGTCTCCCACAAAGCCCAGGCTGCCGGCCGCGGCGTGACGAATCGTCTCAGAGTGACAATCTGTCTGCTCGCCGACAAACTTCCAGCTGTCCAGCACGGCGGAATGCATATCTGCACTTTCTGCTTTTGTTGCTGCTCTTTTCTTTCCTTTGTGCGGTAAAGTGGAAGCAGACAGAAGGCAGCATACGTGTTTACAAAGGGAAGCAGAGGAGCAACGTGAATGCTGGAATAAAGACGTTGCGGCTTGAAGGCTACAGCTTGATTTTTACATTTGTCCTTTCTATGTTGGTGCATAAAGAATGACTTTGAATCGAAAAGTAATGACTGGCTACTTTGGACTGAACTCTGAGAAGATAAATGGTTGTTTTTAGCATTTACCGCCATATTCACACAATCTTACAACATGTCAACCTTTTTCACACCCCTACCTTCACCCTCAAATCTGAAGAATAACGCCTCAACCTGCATTATTAACACAAGTGATTTGAATATCTTCACTCGGTTCTTTTATAAGAAATTAGCTGCTCTACATCTCTGATTCCTCCTGTTCTTCTCTGCTACAACGTGAAACTTTTAACACCATCAAATCCACAAGTCGCAAAGACCTTTCTGAAGAATAATTACCAGAATCTAATCAGTTTGATGTCAGTATGAGAACTTTATTGCCTTTTATCGCTGCAATTTACCTGAAAATACCACGTGCATTACATGATGGAGAGGCGAAGGGCAGGTAAAGGGGGATTAAGAAGTTATCGTCTAGTCTTTAAGGGGCTTTATCTGAAATGTAGAGGTGTTGTATTCATTTGATTGCGTCACCGCTAAAAAGCTCCTCAGCTCTGTTTCTGGCGAGTTTCGAGGATTTCTCCGACTCGCACATTTGTCGTGTCTGCCGAAGGTCGCAGGGGTCAGCCAGACACTTAAAAAACAACCAGCTCTGTTAAATTACAGCCAGCCGGACAACTTAGCTGAAGGTTACATTTGCATAAGATTTCACTTTTAAACTCGTCAACGACGGTGACGGCGGCGCAGAGAGCCGAGCGTTCGACCCCAGCCGGCAGAGGAGGGTGTCGAGTGTGTGTGTGTAAGGGTGTGTGTGTGTGTGTGTGTGTGTGTGTGTGACAGCGTCTGGTTTAGTATTTGTCATACACGCCCGAGCTCATTTTCCCTCACAACAAGCTTTTCCCTCACAGACACGGCATCAAACACCAGTTCGCGGCACAAATTTCATGCAAATTGACGGCTGAATATTGAATTGGAAATGTGCAATCACATCTTCTCAGGTAAGGAGGTTTGGCCAGGGAAAATTTAATTTCACACTTTAAGATTTTTCATTAATCCGGCGGTAGATCGCAGCAGCAGCAGTGGGTGTGGCCTCAGCAAGGCAACGGGGGAGCGGCTAGCATGCGGGGCCTTGCTCATGGGCACTTAATCACACCTCTACGGGGAGCCTGGAACACAGCCGCTGAAACTTCTGGTGTCTAGACCAGGTTGCCACACAAACCTCAGCGGATGGTAACAGACGCCCTCCTCTTCCCTCCTTAATCACAGACTTAACCTACTTATCGTTAGCTGGTATCCGGTTTTGCTATCCCTACATGCACGGTGGCCCCCTGCAGGGCTGAAATAGAGGTATTTATCTGATTGGTCCTACCTCAACCCCTCCAAGGGGTTTGTTGTCATCCGCAGTGACAGTTTTTGCCCCATGCTGCCTCTGCCAACGTTGGTTCTGCTGACATTTCTCACCAACATCAAGGTGTCGCACCTACAGTAGATGTTACAGGTGAGATTTGAATGTTGAGTTTCATCCTGACACCATGTTGGCAGTAAATAGCTCCGCCTGTCTCACAGGGACAGCGCAATACTTAACAAATCAGCCGAAGGCCACCACTGCATCTCTCACTAAACTTTGTGGACATGGTGATGGGATTTGATGTTTTGAATTCAGTGTTGGTCAGTGTTGTTTGCATGGTCAGGCTGATAAATCATTGGCCTAATATTGCACATTTTGCACCAAAAATTTACAAAAAAAATCTCAACATGTGGAAAATTTCCAATTTATTCAGTTCAAATTAATTCACTTTACTAAATTTGATGTTTCCGAAATAATGATTTTTTTCTCTTTTTTTTTTTTTGAACTGCAATTTTATTCCATGATTGATGAGGTATGTCCAACATGACCCTGATTCCACATGTGCAAAATCGGATTTTTTCCCCCTTGTCTCAATCAAGTGTGAACCAAATCAAAGTCTCTTTAGGTGTGGTTTATTTGACATTTGTCATCCCGACCATCACAACACAAATAATCACATTAAAATCGAAAAGTCTCGCGTAAGGCGATCCGCATTAACCCCCACGGAGCCGAGCGGCCCCGATGGATGCGTCTGGCATTAATCTTGTCACGCTGCTGTCCCCTTTCTTAACTGTTAAATATGCATTAAAAAGAATGGAGCCGTTGAGTATATTTGGCATATAAAAGATACGGAGCTCATCATTAAAAATCCATGTAAGCCCTTTAAAGCTGAAGAGAGGTGATTTCATGCATGGCTGCACCGTTTCATAGGTGCTTGCCAGGCTAACATACACACACACATACAGTACACACACACATACACACACACACACACTCACACTCAGAGAGTGACGTCCTTGGATGTGCCTCCTCCGTGCGAGGCGTGGCGGGATGGATGTGGTGTCTGAGCTAATGGAGCAGGGAGAACGCGAATAGCAGAGGGGGTGGAGGAGAGATCAGGGTGCTCTTCAGCTGCTCCTCCTCCTGTTCGCACAACAGGAAGCGAATTAATATTCAATATATGAAATATGAAACGCCCTAATCAGGTTGTGATGCGCGGATCGATTCTTGAGATGTCTTAAGTGTAGGTATAAGTTTGATCAATTTCCATCGTGGAATGTCAAAATTTTTATATGTAATATTTTCTGTTTACCCAGAGACTTTGCCCGAATTCTGTCCTTTTCTTAAATAGTTGTCAATGGAGAAGAAATTTTTCAAAAACTCTTTACAGTCATGAAAATGTACATAGATTTAGCAATTTGCTGAAAAGTCTCGGTATCGATAAGGGGCACCAATGTATCGATATCGATCAATATCGATACTTTTGCCCGAACCGGCCCCCTCGCACAACCTGGCGTCTATCTCCATCTTTTCTTTTGCTCGCTTTTGCTCGCTTTTGCGCGACTTGGCAACACAGAGGGGCTCGTTTCAGAGAGAATACGCTGTTGCATCAGAGGGCATTCTCATGATACAAGTCTGCCAGAAAAGGGGGGAAAGAGTCCCACAAAGAACATCTGCGGTTCCATAACCGTAAAAACATTTTGCCTCTGATTAATGTGATATTCTTGGGCCCGTGGCTCTCCTTAGCAAGACCACCAGACGCGATGTTCAATCAACTATGCATGACTTGACCTTAATGGATTTTTCACCAGGAGGCTCGGGTTTGGTTATTAGGGAACCAGCTCATGTGGAACCACCTCGGCCCCCTTTGGGAAGGGAATTACAGCGGTTGTGCGGAAACCCACATTATGGCAGGAGGAGGAACAGAGGAAAGCACCACTTCCTCCTGGCATTTATGCATCTTTCACTTTAGAACGAGCCAACTGTGAGATCCGGCAAAGGAAATTTTCCATCTGGTGCTTGATTATGATTTCACATCCCGTTTTTTTTCCTTCGCTCTGTTGCTGACTGAGCCGTTCTGCTCCTGCCGCCATTGTCTGTCTCCCCTCCAGCTCCCCCATCCCGGTCAGGAGTTTAACACCATCTCTCGTGATTTATTTACCAACACGTGGCTTTATTTCAAGCCGTTTGCGATGCCGAGATCGGGTTTGTAATTATCCCTAATTACACAAACGTGGGGTGCGGTTGGCTTAATTTGCCCACATGCGTAAGAATGAATAGGGTTTATTAGAAGTCGTGCATTTTTAAAGCAGTTGCGGGAAATTAAACGTTTGCGGCCCGAGCGCAGTTAAAAATCGATGACCGTTGTTGTGGACGCAACCGGATTCTCGAGGTCTGTTTACCCACTACTCTTCTCACTCATTGGTAAATAAACAAACAAAATGGCCCGGTGGTGAATTAATTTTCTCCTCCAGCTGTGTACTTTAATTGGGATAATAAGCTGAAAGGTTATCAACACTCCATGAGGCAACAACATTATTCATGCACCTCGATGAAGCCCTGCTTTCTCCCTGCAGCAGCCACGGAGCGGGAAACGGCGGTAATTCTCAAAATAGCCACATTTAGACACAATAGATAACACATCCAACAACACAAAGGGGGCCGCAGCGACAAGGCCTTGCTCAATTTTCTAAGGGGGAATAAAATGAGGGGAGCTGGTTCAGGTTTTTGGTACAGCTGCTCATACAAAATTGAAACTGAATCAACATTTTCTTATTTTATTTTTGCGTGGATGTGATGTTTGCCCATTAGGTGCTCACCAAGCTGCCACTTTTTTTTTTTCCTCGTTTCCCCGGGAACCTGTTGTGCCAGCGTCTTGTCATTAATTACCCCGGCTCTTGCCTGCGGTCTCGGGATCGTGTTTGAGCTGACCGCCGCATTTCTGATCACATGATTCGTCACAACCGCCGCGGGAGAAAAAGGTGCTTTTCGGGGCGAGATGGAGATGGAGGGCGAGAGCTGAAGCGCGGGACAAATGGAGAAACGGAGCGGTAAATTGCCAGTGTGGGGAACGAGCGGTGTTTGAAACGACTGCTTTTCAGGCTGCCAGCTGCAGGATTTATATGTTGTTAGGCTGCAGCCGAGCAAAAACAGGGAAAAATCCCTTATTAAGTTTGACCCTCGTTAAAAACAGCTAATGATTAGACGGGAGCCAAACAATAAGAAAAAGAAGAAGAAGAGGAGGAGGAGAAGTCGAGGAAGAATATCCTCCTGAGACCGAGCAATTCATTTTTGTCCTCTGTAGTGGACATACTGTATGTTTTAAGTCCGCATCTCCGAAGCCATAGGGGTTAGGGTAAGGGCAAGGGTTCCGTGCCCCAAAAACTAAGATTCAGAAGAGTTAAGTAGCTGAACAACACTCTGCTAAACAACACGACGTCTTACCATCAAATATGAACCCTTGGATGCAAAACCTACCAGTACAGTCGACCCTCGATTGTGCGGACTTCACGTGTCCGGACTTTCAATTGTCCGGACAACGTCCGCCTTCCGGACTAAATGTCCGCTCCAGCCGCTCCAGTCCGAAGAATGACAACTTTGACCGATAGGTGGCTCTCGCGGCAGACGACGCCACCAGCGAGGCAGCCACGCTTGCGCGTATAGGCGCAATATAGGCTGTTTACTGTATGGTACTCAATTTTCAATGTCCGGTAGTCAATTTTCAATGTCCGGACTTTTTCATTGTCCGGACTAGGTCCAGTCTGTA
>OMPJ01001612.1:1787-11959 GCA_900312935.1 Carapus acus
TTCCCGGAAAAAAAAAAAAAAAAAAAAAAAAAAAAAAATATATATATATATATATATATATATATATATATATATATATATATACACACAGTATATATTGTCCAACTGTCCAGTTACAATGAGAAAATTGCAGTGAGCAACCTGCGATGTCCGTCCAAAGCGACTGGGTCAGATCCTGCTGTAACTGTACCTCTTGACAGCTTTGATCGAATATGTTATTCATTCATTCATTCAGACATTCATATTTTTATGTATGTATGTATGTATGTATGTATGTATGTATCTATCTATCTATCTATCTATCTATCTATCTGTTTATCTATCTATCTATCTATCTATTGATTGATTGATTGATTTTATCTATTTGTTTGTTTGTTTGTTTATTTATTATCTATTTATTATGAAGTCTTTTTTTTATTATTAAGTCTTTGAAAGTAGTTCCTGCACCTCTCTCATTCTTAGCTCGCTTTGTGGCAGGAAGTCAGTATAGTAGCGTTTACGGACAGATGGAAAATGCTGCTCCACATCTTCCTTCTTTAGTATTGCCACGGTAGACCGACAGATATGAGGCAAACGCACTTCGAAAATGACAAAGTGAAAAATCGCCCCTCGCCCATTCCATATGACAGTGACTCATTTTTAGCTTCTTGCTTTGTCCCGCTCCCCCACTCATTTTTGTGCCCGTTTTTAAGTAAAAGCGAAAAAACGAGGGGTAAAATTTGGAGGCTGACTTCGCTAGCTGGTTGGTCGTGGTGCACTTAGTGCCCTAAGTTGAGCACGCGTAATTTATTTATTTATTTTTTTTAATACACTACCATGCGATCTACACACACTACCTTTGTTATCAACTGGTAGATTGCGACGTAGTGGGCACTACTGACATTGAGGTTTCCACATAGTTCCTCTCCATACAGCACTCTCTGTAGACAAGAATATACCCCCTCACATAAGAGTCAGGAAAGCTTCTTCTCTGCACTCCTCAGATGGTATCCATTCAGAGGGTAGTTTCTGCCGCAACCTTTTTCAAACAAAGCTAGAAACTACCAAAAGCATGGCAAAAACCCTGTTTAAAGTATAGGGTTGATAAAAGACAGGTTCAGACAGATGAGTTTATTTTAAAAGAAATTTTCTTCAGGGAGTAAAGTGGTGCCTTCTTCTAAAGCCCACTAGACCGCAGTATGATGTGTACTGGCTTGTAGATTTTGCACAGTGGTGTGAGATCATTCAGAGTTTCCACCCCGCCCCAGAGCTTATTTCTCTCTAACCCCCAGGCCTCATCAACAGTAGGACACAAGTAAAGACAACAGGAATCTTAAGCAACTCGATCGAGAAAAACATTGAAGTTGAGTTTCTTTCTTGAGAATTACTTTGTGAGAAAGAAGCTAAAAGCCGCAAATTTTCGGTGAACATCACATGAATATGACTGGCTGAGTACTCACTAAGTCTGCCTGGGCCATGTGCTGAGACAGACCCATCGATTGCTGGTGTCCTCAGTAATAAAAACATTGTTTTGGTCGTCAAGTGTGACATTATATCTGGTTTATCATGATTGGAAATACAAGCCACAATGACTTTATGTATTTAACATTTAATCATATCACAATAATTGTCCCCTGTGTACATCACTGTTTAGGTGAGGGCATGCAGATGACATATGTGATATACAGTATTTAGCAAGAGATTGTATACATACTGTAAGTCCAAACTGTGTGTGTGAAATTTTTTTTCAATTGTTCCTTCAGTGTGGAGACTATAACTGATACTCACATATATCTACATAATTAACAATGTTCTTCTGACAGCTTACTTATACACATGAGGAAATTCTAATTCTTTGAGATATCAAAATAAAGACATTTAAAATTATTATCATTTGATGAATAACAAACAAGATAAAATAGGAAAAGATAAAATGATGGTAATGAATAGCACATGCCATGGAATTTCATTATAATCATTTGATACTTGAAGTCAGGTAGCAATGAAAAACCATGCTGCAGTTTCTTTCTGTTTTAAGTCATCATATTGACAAATCAAATTGCACATCTTACACAGAGTTGTGTAATGAGCAGAGGGACTTCCACAATCACAAGAAGTTGAATCGTCTTATCAGTGAGCTGTTGGAATTGTTTGTTTCCTCGTGTGGATTGCCCCTCTGTTTTACCAAACCTGGATTTACACGCCTGTAAGTGAGAAAACGAGACAGAGAGAGTGAGTATGTATGTGTGTGTGTGTGTGTGTGTGTGTGCACCTCACAGTTGAGACAAGGCAACAACAGACAACACAAGATTCCAGTCATGTACTGGCATAATCCTGGCTAATGAGAAAATGTGTCCACCCCATTCATGCCAGGAACACTCTGAACACGACTGCAACTTATGGTACAAAAAGGTTAACCGAGAAATATGGGGAATGTGTGGCAAATCGACAAGAGGGACGCTCATCCATTTATGTACAGTATCCTGGTATTAGTGTTAGATTGGTGGGCCTGACGGTGAATAATTGTTTGATTTTACCAGCTTTGTCTGGAGAGTTAGTGGGTGTGTTCAAGAAAAGAGCAGTGACCATATTTAGACAACTGATTCATAATGCAGGCATCCCCAGACCTCCACACTAACCCTCAGATCCTCCCTGTTTGGCATGACACTATCCTGTTCTTCCCCCTCCTTTCCCCCTAGAATGATGTTTCTAACTTTTACTGCTTATTTTTTCCAATTCCCTGTTACTAAGATGAGGACACTACATGTTGTACGTTAGATGACAAAATACGACCTGCACAGTACTATCTATTGAATCACACATTATCACCATATACAACTGGTCAAAACCTTCCCTAGATTTTATTAGAAATGATGCAGTTTAATGTCTCAGTGTACTCTGAAATTAAAGCATAGAATAAATAAACAACAGAGGTTGAAAAATAACTCACACAGATGGACTTGAACTGCTTGAATTTCAATAATAAACTGGAAAAATGTCATTTTTTTCAAAACCTTTAACCAATTGTGTCTATATCATAAGTATTATCACATAAACGACACCAACTTATTTTGTAGTTTACTGTATAACACATATGCAAATATGCAAATATTTCCTTACATGCTTACATGCCAAATGCTGACAGGAAACTGACATGAAATGTGTGGGTGACCGAGCCACTGCTGCCCTAGACTGAGCCACAGCCACCTCAAAATAGCGTGTTATATGTATATACATGTTGTCATACATTTCTAATTACATGCACAATGTGGATTACGTATAATTAATGATAATAAATTGACTTGTCATTTTGAAAAGGGGAATGATTCTGGCCTTGATCAAATGATAAATTCTTCTCTAAACAAATCAGTTCGACAGCAAACTTTCGTTGCAGAGCTTAATTTTTTTTTATTTTACAGATGGCCAACCTTCTTCTTTCACCTTTTCTTTTCTGAATTTCATAGGACTTTGGAAGACTTTGGAATTTGGATAGAGAACAAATACTGTAATCTGTTTTCACTCATCCATCTCCATTGTGTTTTTATTTTACTGAAGTACAGAAACACCTGATACCTCTTACCTCATCACAACCCCACTCTGCCTCACTCACATTCTCGTTCCCTCAGACACACACACACACACGCACGCGCGCACGCACACACACACACACACGCATGATCAGGGTCTCAAAACAGTTTGCACCACTTCAACTTAAAAACATAAAGAGGAACGGCACATAGGTGAGAAATTCGAAAAGTGCTACCTTCATCAAGGAAAGAAAAAAAACACGAAACAAACAAAGAAAACGAGAGATGGAGAATGAAGAGAGAGATGGAGTAACAAAAAGTGCATCTTTTCAAATAATCTTTTCTACTTCCAAGTATAGCGAGATATTTGGGTAAATCAAATGTATCTTTTATAAGGTGTTCTGTCATTGGCTCACATTCGCCCACTTCTCATTTCTTGTATGTTGTGCAGCTATTGACTTTGACAGAATGCTCATGGTCATGCAAGGTGTAGATTTCAGTCTGGGGGACCTCCACCATTATATTTCATGCTTGAACTTGGAACAAACCCATTACACTACCAATGTTAGGTCAAACAGCTCCATATATGGAGATGATCTCACTGCTCTCCCAGCTCAGTCAACAGAATTTCAACAGGGGGCATTTTTGCTTAGCTGATTTTGGCTTTGGTACAGAGCATTTTGATGGTGTACATCAGGCACCATGGTGTTAACACACAACAGGACAACTGAGTAAGGATGGTGCCATGCGGTAAGTTGGAGGGGAGGCAGAGATAAAGGTGATGGAGGAATTTGTAGTTATATATGGCAGTGGCTCACTCTGTGGCGAGTTTGCTTGTGGACCGGAGGGTGGCCGGCAGTCCTAGCAGAGACCAAAAGTTATGAAAGCCCAACAGGATCACTGCCAAGATGCCCTTAAGCAAGGCACCTAACACCGTACCGCTCGGGGCGCAGCCCTCACACTCTCAAGTGCATCTACTGCAGTGGTTCCCAAAAACTGGGGGGCACACTCCCTACGTCGGTTCAGTGAAACTGAATCTCTTGGTTTATTTTATTACTATTTTTCAGTATAACAAACTGTTTAAAACTGTGAAATTAAAATGTGAAGTGATATGTACATATTTTAGAAAGCATGTTTACATTGAGTTTATACTGTATATCATAATTCAATTTATTCAAAACAAGCCTTTAGGAAATTGCATACCAATTCATTTTGTTCCAAATACGAAAAATTATAATTCAAATAAGCAAGGTCCTGACTCCGCAAAGAAATGTACATAACTATTAACAACAAAGAGGTCACATCTTTTGACTTTTGTAAGAGTTTGAGAACATATTTATGCATTGGGCTCTCGTAAAGTTTTTAGTATTGGTCTCCCCTTGTGTTGGCCTAAAAACAAGGAGATCATTCTACCACCTGCAACCCAAGGACTCCTCCAACTACAGGCATATACTCCAAGACACAGAAACTTCGGACTGCCAACCCCCCCACACTCCCACCAGCGTCCCTGCAGCCCCAGATAATTGGACGCATGTGCAAGAAATGTCTGCAAGGAGCTTGTAGCTGTAGCTCCTGCTCATAGGCAGAATCACCTCTGCATCTTCAGTGCAATCCGTCTTTCGTTTACTTTACCTTAAGTTTTGGATTTGCATCTCACTCCATGTATCAGTCTGACGGCTCAAGCTGAAAATCTGTTTTGTTTCTCAAAAGTTTAATTTCAATAAGGCTAAGACAGATGTTTCTACCAATGGAGATGCACTCCCTGGCTCCAGCTGCATTGGTTGCCACAGTTTCTTATATTTTGGGAAGAATACACTGCCTAGGATGCCAAAAATCTTGAACATACAGCATATAATTACCTGGGCCTGCTCAAATCATTATCATCCAGTAATATTTGTTTCATAGTTATTTCTAATCGCGTGTATTTTTTTGTAACCCGAGAGTGCTACATAGACAAGAACCCACAGAACAGAGGACTTGCCTTGCAGCACAAGCCGACATAGGAGCAAGTGAAGGTGGTGTGACTGCAGGCAGAAGATAGGTTGTCAGGGTGGGTTTACTGCTAAGTTTAAAACCAGCCCCTACCAAACGCTGCCTCCATCCATCTTTCTCTCACACTTTGTCTCCCTGGACAATAAAGCAGTGCACTCAGCAGCAAATCCCAATGGAGAGGTTTGAGTATTAACACCAGTTGTGTATGCTTGCACACTTCAACGTCATTTCTCACAGGATGTCCAGCTTTTGACTGAACACTGCAGGCTATTTTACCTGCCCAGTTGGTTACCATCACTGCGGTGTGTGTGCCCCCATCTCTAACACAGAAGGGGCTTTAATCTACCGACACTGAGGGCATTTTCATTGTCTGTCGGGATTGTAATGAGGTGCACACAAAAACAGTTCTCCCACATTTTAACCGGCAAGGGGATTTCGCAACCAGGAGAAAGGAGACATGAGATTTGGCATACATCAACATCAAGGACACATTGAGAGCAGGCCCCCACCCCCACTGCAGCTCTTCAGACATCTGTCATGCTAATTCCGGCATGTAAGCCGCTGTTGACCACAGAAAAAACTAACGTAGAGGCAGGTGAGAGAGTGGTTTGAGCGGGCTATGGATGACTAGTCAAGAGGACGCAGCAGTGCTTGTACCTCCTACGAAGAATGAGGAGGGCCTACGTGGGTTTCCCCACCCATCGTCAGACGGACGGATGGATGGATGGACAGTTAATGGTCAAGTCAAGTCTACCTTATTCATCCACATGGGAAAGCAAAACTGGAAACTCATCAAACAAAAAGATTATCCCAGAGGTCAGAGAGCCATCAACTACCATTCTCTCTAACTTGTCTCTTAATATGACAGGCTTGTGGGGCAAGTGTTAAAGAGCACTTGAGAAATCAAAGAAGAGGATACTCAAAAAACAACCCAGCCCTTTCACATGGGCGTAAATCCAATACAGCAAACACAGTACAGCATCTTACACTCCAACATGCTCCTGATATGCAAGCTGGAGTGGATCCAATGCATTGGTAACCTTTAACCTTAGGAAATGAAGGACCAGTGCTCCAGAGTCTTCCTTATATGGGATGTTCAGGCCACTGCTCTGTAGTCATTTATCTCACCAGTGCGCCCCAGAGGCACCATAGAGAGCACTTTGACCAGCCACATCTCTGTATAGTGTTGAGGCTGCAGTGCCTCTGACTGGAAGAATGTAAGGAGCATGCTGAGGACTATGGAGAAGACCACCAGGACCTCTCTTCCCTACATTTAGCATATATCATTGAAGGGCTGCATGTCCCAAGCCAGAAACATCATGCGCGACTACTTCAACCCCACCGTGCATTGGATGTCCTGCTGGCCTCTGAATAGAAGTTCTGTTGCATCCAATGCAGGATCACTAGATTCTGTGGATAGCTTTTCCCCATACCCATCGACTTTCTGAGATCTTGAGGGATCAACCGTTGTACATTGCTGTGAACCACCTTCCAATTTCAGTCGGGGGGGTGGACGCCATCACTACTTTTAAGAGTGGGCTAAAAACTCTTCTTTTTAGTAGAGCTTATAGTTTGACCACGCCGTTGAATTAGACTGCTGGGGGATTTCTCCTGATGAACTGAGCTTCTCTCTCCACTTCCTCTCTCTGCTCTCTTCCTCTCTCCCTCACTTGCAACCATGTCTCGTTAATGCATGTTACTAATTGTGCTTCATCCCCAGAATCCTTGTGCCTATCCATCTCTATACCGGTCTCTGTCTCTGTCTCTCTCCCTCTCTTTTCCACCCAACGGCTCAAGACAGATGGCTGTCCACTTGCAGCCTGGCCTGCCTGCGGTTCCTTCCTATTAAAGGGGAGTGTTTTCCTTGACACTGATGCTTAAGGGGGATACGTTGAGTTAATGTAATAGAATTTGGTTTAAATGTTTAGGAGATCTACCTGCTCCATTTTCGAAGGCACCTTGAGATAGCTTCTGTTATGATTTAGCGCTATACAAATAAATCAAACTGAACTGAATTGAACTGTAAGAACTATTGTATTTCTATGCCTGCGGCACACATGAAAATCTATCTTTTCCAAATTACTGCGTAAAAATGTTTATTACTTGCACTTGATGTCTAATTCTGTGCTGAGTTTGGCGCATACTTACAATAAAGTCTGTCTTATCTTAACTTTAAGTCAGTGTCAACAATGTCATACCGGCATTGTCTCTTTCCTTATAAACTTTCAACAACCTACCCCAAATCCGTCCAACTGTGTCCTACGTCAACAGCACTTCATGCTCCCCCTCTAGGTGGCAACATGATTATCCTATTTTTATAAAGAAAGATAGTGTTAACATCATTTATGACATTAGACCATTATTGGAGGTAAACTTACCACAGATTGCTAGGTCGCCTTAATCAACATTCACACAAACCTTTCATCCCCAACTTAACTTCTGGGATAGAAGAGTTCATGGTTAGGCACTACATACCCTGTTTCAGACACGTTTTGATGTAGCGTAAATGAACGGACAGTAAGTTTGGATTGTCTTATTCAAAAATGAATGAGAACGACAAAAAGTGCAAATGTGCCAAGACAAGGTGCCATGAGATTTACAAAAAACAGGAAACTGTGAAGGGTTAGGGATTCTGCTCAAGCCTTTCAAAACTAGCTGCTGTACCAGAGTCGATATGGTCCATGTCTACAGGACATCACAATGCATAGAGAAAATGCATCAGTGTTGAGCCTCATGCACAAGGTTACTCGGCTTGGAGAATCAAGCGTCGACATCATCATCTGTTCGGTTCTCGTTGGCTCTCTTCATTTGCTCCATTTTCCAAATGAAGATTACAAACAAACTGAGGCTTGCAGATATAAACATCCACATTTCATTTGTTGCGCTTACCGGGAAACAGATAAAACAGTATGTCAGGGCCGCATTTATTGTCAGTGGCTTGTGACATGGAAACAGTCAATGTCGTAAAAGGGGAAGCACTGTACAGACACTCCCCAAAGTATGAACAGGTTACATCCCAGAAGAGTGTTTGTATCATGGATGGTTCGTAAGTTGTTATTTTGCCCAATGCACGTCAGCATTAGCGACTGTGCAGTCAAAATGACGGTGTGGTGTGGTGCTGCATGGCATAGGTGTCGACCAACTAACATGCTTCCTAAAAGGCATGTGATTCAAATTGCAACTTGTGGGAGATTGCAAACCAAACTTTAATCATTTTCATACTGTATGTACATCGTACACATAGACTCTATCTATCTATCTATCTATCTATCTATCTATCTATCTATCTATCTATCTATCTATCTATCTATCTATCTATCTATCTATCTATCTATCTATCTATCTATCTATCTATCTATATTAGAAAAACGATAACAACATGCTTACAATTCCTTGCAACCATTTGCAACCTTGAGCTAAGAACGTTGGCGTGAAAACATAGTGTAGCTGTCTGACCAACCATGGAAACGCTTAGAAATCCTTGTAACTGAACACTTGCATGCAACTATTTGAATACAGAAGAATACAGAATTTGAATACAGGCTTGCTCTGGTCCGAAACAAAGCTGCCTTTGGGTGTAAACCATAAGAAGTACTATAATGTCATTATAAGATGACTGCAAAGCAGCACAAAACCAATCATGTGGCCACAGGAGGGAGGGTTTGTGAATTCCCAATAGGGGATGGATACTGATGAATTGTACAGTATGTACTCATCCTTTGCAGGTCAGATTTTAGGCTCACCTCTTCTAGGAACGAGAATTGCATACTGAAGACAAGCAATGCAATTGATTGATGTAAATTTATCGGGATTGATAAGAATTGAATATTTCTTCAGGTTTGCATTTTGAATTTGATGAATGTGTTGGGACTCAGGGAGACACAAACACAGATACTAGGTGACATGGATACTCTGACTGTATGGTTTTTGGCAAAAATTATGAATTTTATTTAATGCATTTCTGATATCAGACACAAATATCATAACATTTTGCACAACTATGGGACATTTTTGTTTCACTATAAACATGTTCTCACAATTAACATCTTGAAACCAGAGAAGTGACAGAGAAGTAAACTGAACAGGCCCAGAGGGGTTGATTCTGTTGCCATGGAATTGCAGTGCACATTCATCACATTCCCCACTAGTCCAAAGATCTACTGTGGCAAATCAAAGATTGGAAAAGAGATAAAAGAAAAATAACACAGGCGGGATGAATGAAATAGGGTGGCGTAGACAGACAGACAGACAGACAGACAGACAGAAAAAAAAAATCTCCTTTACTGGATTACTTATAACTTCCTCAGAAGTTCATCAGACTTTCGACTTCGTCAGAAAGAGAGAGAGAGAGAGGAAGCCAAAATGAGACAGACAGATGAGGAGAGACAAAGTTATTGTCTTTCTTCAGTGCAACTGTGTGCATCAACAGGCCTGGTGACTCAACCCTGGCTTCTCCCCTCAGGGACCTGTACATACCATCTCTTTATATAGCAAATTCTCTCTCTCTCTCTCTCTCTCTCTCTCTCTCTCTCTCTCTCTCTCTCTCTCTCTCTCTCTCTCTCTCTCTCTCTCTCACATATACACACTCACACTCACGCACACACGCACAGTTGGGCCAACATCAGAGTTATGACACCTTCGGGCTGTTTATGACCTGTGTGCCCTCCTTAGGCT
>OMPJ01001612.1:19888-53512 GCA_900312935.1 Carapus acus
AAAGCAAAATATGGAGAGTTTGTTTGGCGCCGTTACGGCTCAGACAATAAAAAGCTCATTTAGCGTCTGCTTTAATTGCGCTGTCGTGGCATCCTGTAATTATATCGCCATTTTCCTCGTTTTGTGCGTTTTTTTCTTTTCTTTTTTTCTTTTCTTTTGCCCAAGAGTACGAGCTGCTCTCGTTGTCGTTTCCCCTAAAACTCTTTTCTCGGGACTGAAACTGTGGACACTTTTTTATTAATATTATTTGGACTGGATGGCATGTGTGGAACTCCTCATTTATTATCAAGATTTTATTGTTTTTCTCCACCCAAAAAAGAGACTCTTCAAAATTCAGTTACAACATTTACTGCAACGACGCGCCGCGTTTGAGGTATAAATGCGCGGGCAGGTGTGTTTTTTTTCTCTCCCCCTCCCCAGAGAAGCCGCTTGTTCTTGCTGGAACAAGAAGGCCGCAGCGCGCAGAAACAACGGCCGTTAATGCGCTCAGCCATCAACGCGAGACTTACAGGCTCCAAAGTAAAAGAACGCCACTGTGCAGCTCTGAAATTAAACACCACAACGTCTTGCTTTGGATGGCATTGTTAGAGGACTCTGGTATAGGGTGGTCCATTCTTGGAGGATTAAACTACTCGGCACAATTACACAATTAACATTGAACTAAAAGCTATTATTATTATTATTATTATTATTATTATTATTATTATTATTATTATTATTATTATTATTATTATTATTATTATTATTATTATTATTAACATTAACAACACAACTACCAGTAATAACATTAACAATAATATCAACAACAGAAATGATAATGACATTTTCTCCGACGGTTTGTTTAACCATAACCACAATTGTTGGACAGGAAAAAATATTTTATTACGTTACATGTGCAACTTGTAAACACAGAAAATCGTGAATACAATCCAGGGTTTTTCAACCGTGCCGCTATTAAGACGCATGCAGGCACAAACACGCACACAGAGAAACATACACACACACACGCAGGGAAACACAAACATGCACGTGCGCACACACACACACACAGGCACGCACAGTGCGCCCCCATTTTGATACACTGCTTATTCCCTGACCCCCTCAATCCGTAGGAACAGCGTCTCCTATTGAAAATGTTTTATTTATGCTATTGTCATCACGAGTATTTAAGTTTCGCCACTATTCTTACAGGCATGCGTTACTTTACGTAACCCCACAGCTGTGGCTGCACGACGGGGATGCTAATAGCGACAGTAATCATCTTATCAATACTAATTAATAGGACGGCAGTTACAAATTGCTTAATGATGGCTGATTAGTCACCAGGCGACGAGGGTAACTTTTTTGAAAAGTTTTGTTGGCACATTGTCGCGGCTGTTGAGTGTTTGTTATATCCTTCCCAGCTGAGACAGCGCGTTAAATGTTTTGAATTTCAGACGGCTGACAATTTCTCACATGTAGTTTTATTCTGCTCATCGCGGTTTGGGATGAACGCGGCGCGTCCACGCCTGTTTCGGAGCCGCGAGGATTTACAGCGCACTCAGCGGTGCTTTACTGACCTCTAGTGGCCAAATTGTAGTACTGTCGTTGCGGTCCGTATAAGGACAATGGCTGTCCTATGACGGTCATTACCAATGTGTGAGAACTCGGGTCAAAGATGGTCAACTCAAATCTTTGTCGGTTGTCAAAGAAACTGTTCTATTTTATTGCTGTTGTTGTTGTTGTTTTTAATAAAGTCAATTTCGGAAATGCATCCAGAGCTATATATGAACAACACTGGAGCATAGACAGAACATTAGGAAAAAGCCACAGAAACTAGATATCAGATACGCCAGGGAGACCTACTGAATGTGCATTAGAAATTGTGTGGAAGTTCCAAAGCCACATGAAGCCATATCTGTACTATTACACGAAATAACGACTACCTTAACCCACAGAGTCACTTTTTAATAACTGTTGACTGATCAACTGCGGTCTATTTCCATGTGACAATCTATGAGGGACAATTTACGTCATGGCCACTAAGTTAAAACATACAAAATCCAGGTATGATCTCGAAATAACAAGTGAAGAACAATGCATGTGAAACAAACACACATTTTTCAACAATTTTATTTCCAATGCAACCAGATGTTCTGTTAAAATTTCACATTTCAGAACCGATTTGTCACAGCAGAGGGCAAAGGTCCCTGGCACGCACTCTACGTGGTTTCACCTTCACCATGACCCCCAAAGGACTCTGGGAGAGAGAAGTTGCTCGTTTCAGGACCAAAAGGCCGCTCACCAAATTGTTAGCACTCAATCTTCAAAGTTCACCCGATGTTTTAGGGGAATTTTCGTCTCTCCTTCCACTTCATCTACATGTAAAGGGCGACATCTGCTGGTCAAAAGTTTGAACACCACCTATTCTATTATCAGTAAGAGGTGATCTATTGGTCTCTGACACGCTGCGCTGCTGGGATCTGGTCCACTTTCCAAAGAGTTATCGGTCGGTGGTCCGCCATTATACCTGCAACAGATGAAAGATTATATATGACATGGATGCAGTGACCTCCCATGTGTGTATCATCTTCCCTGGACAGGAGGCAACGGAGTGGCTGAGCCAGCTGGAGCCAGATGTGCACCTATTTAAGTACATATCTGCGTGAAGGAGGATCTCACACCCTCAGACCCTCATCGTCATCTGTCTCCCTCACCGCATGTCGCAAGCGTCCCCGCGGTCCCTATCGTGTCGCTCACCATGGTAACGATGATCTCGATTGCGATCACGGTCACCGAGGTCCTCGCGGTCGGCGTCCGCCCACCGAGACTCCCGCCTGCTGCTCCCTCCTTCGTCTGTCCCTCCGCTCCTCCAGCAACAGTCCTCCCTGTGAGAGGCGTCTTTTATTGACTTTGTGTGCTAATTGTAAAGGCGTTGCTAACAGTTGCAAGAATAAACCTGAAAGACATCTGACCTTGGGGGACGTTGTTCTCTAAAGCGGTCATCAGATTTACCGCTTCCTTCGTCCTCTTGTTGGTCATCAGTTGGGCCAGTACGTTGAGGTCTGTAGCAACTCTCACGGGCTTTTTCACGCTCACGCCAACCACCTGAAAACAGAGCACATGACATGTTACTGAGGAAAAATGGCCGACTGATGTGGGTGTAGATGTATTAATATGCATTCATATCTAAGTTTGGGGACAGAATTAGGACAAATTCTTGACCTGGTCTAACCAGGGGCCTCCACGGTTTGACATCGTCATCCCCACAACATGGTCCATCCTCCACGCCTCGACGGGGACCTCTGTCCCCTCCTCTCCTGAGACTCCAACTATCCTCAGCCCCCTGTTTCGACCCTCTAGTGTCCCCCACGCCTCGCCGGGGACCCCTGTCGTCATCCAACGCAAGCTTGGAACACCGGCCGTCGTCTCCTTCTCCCCTCTGGCTGTGGTCATCATCCAACTCCTTGCCAGGGCCATGGCCATCGCCCGTCCGTCTGCAAGAGGGACGATCATAGTCCCCGCCGCGGCGTGGGACTCTCTCGTCGTCAAAGCCCCGTCGGGATCCGCGGTCGTCTGCGGTCCTACGGGCACCGTCTCGGCTGAGGGCCGATTCTCTGTCTTCTCTGTCGTCATTTCTGCCTTCTTGTCTCCAGTCCCTTTAGAGGAGACACGTCATTTGAGACGCCCTTGTAGGTTCTCAACATTGACGACGAAATGTACGACCGAGCTGAGGTAAGACATCCCAAACACACACCTGTCCTGCATGGGATGACGCCAATCACATGAAACCCCAGAATCAGAGCTGCCACCCATCCGTCTTCTCCATCCGCCTTCTTTTTTATCACTGCCATCCTGTGTAAATACACCATAAAGGCTGAAAACACATTTGCAATGGTCCCCTCAATCCCTCGCCGTCTCAATTCACCGATATTGTCTTTCACATTTCAAGATGTACAATAAAGGACATGTGAGTGGATTCCCACCTTGGTTTTGTCCTCAGAGCCTCTCTTGGTTCTCTCTTCCTCACGACGCCGCTCTCGCTCCTCAATCTCCATCTGACGGCTGCGTTGTTTCCGCTCCTGCTCTTCCAACTTGCGTAGTCTCTCCTGGTATTCCCGTTCTTCTTTCTCACGCAGCTCCTGCTCCAAACGCTCACGCTCCTCTCGCTCTGAGATAAACCCAGGACACGTAAAACCATCACTTTCCAGAGAAAGTTTTCTTTGAATCATGCAAAAGTCTATCCACATCCCTCCCTCATCCCTCCACATATCAGGCAGGTATTTGCACACCTTAATGGCTGCCGTACCAAATACACCTCAGACTTGGAATTGCTTGGAATTGTGCTTGAAATGTCTCTACTGAAAGTTACTGAGTCTCAGCTACTCCCACCATCTTTCTCTGTCCCCACCAGGTGCTGTCTGAACTCATTAACCTTTTTTCAGCTTCTCCTCGTGGATCCGCTGTGCCTCCTCTTCTTTCTGACGGTAGTAAGCCCTTCGCCTGTCCTCTTTACGCTTTCTCTTCCTGTCTTCCAGGCGTTTCTTCCTTTCCTCCAGCAGGTGTTCCTTGAAAGCTTTCAGTTTCTCCTGATAAAGACAAATCGCAGATAAACAGACAAAGGCAATAGTATGTGTCTGTTTTCATACTGTGACAGTTTATGTGCTATTACCTCATAAATACAGCCATGGGCTGCAGTAATATCAGACAAAAAGTTCTCTTTGTCCCCCAACATCCTGGACATTCGCCTTTTGTGCTCCAGCGCTCTCTCCCGTTCAGCTTTGATTTTGTGAATCTGTAGGGACACAACTGATTTTAATATAGACGAAGGATCAACATGTCTGTGTTGCATCCTTCAAGTATGCTTTTCCCCGTGAGAACCATCCTCTCTTACCCTGTCCTCTTCCTGGAGGTCCCACAGTTGCATGTCCCTGAGTTGCTGTTCTTCATAAGCCTTTTTGATCAGTGGAAGTTCTTCCAAACGTTTTGCCCTTTCAAAGTAGTCGATCTGTCACCCACCATCCAAAAAAAAATAATGTTCAGCTTCAGCTGAGAACAAGACCTTCGATTGCATTCATCTCTCACAGTTCCAAGAGTTGCGTGTGAAATGTTTTTGTGTAAGGTCCAACCTAAACTGTTGCATGGGGTAAACAATGTGGGTCAGCCACATTCTAACATCTGTGATTCTCACCTTTCTGTTCTGGGTCTTGAGACGCTCCTGAAGTTCCCTCTTCTCCTTCTCCAACTGTTCCACCTGTTTGGCCATGATGAAATCGGGGTCCAGCTCCTCCAGGTCCTGTGCAAAAAAGCCAAATGGTCATAATGTTTGCATGATCATCCTTTTCCCCCCATTTTCTTCTGAACCTGTTCAGATCTCACACCTCAATATCGATATCCTTGAAGGCTTTGGCTCCTAATTCTGTCTTCTTGATTTGCTCCAGCCGTTCACGCACCGTCTTCTTCTTGATCTGCTCATGCTCCTGCATGATGCGCTCCTTCTCTCTTTCCATGGCCTCCAGCCGAAGGCGCTCTTCCTCAGCTTTGCGAACCTTCTGCATCTCAGCTTCACGCTGCTCCATCTCCTCCTTTTCACGCTGAATGTTGAGGCTCTCCAGACGTTCCTTACGCTCTTCAATGGTCTGCCTACGAGCCAGGATGCTTTGGTGATCCCTTCGCGCATTCTTCAAATAAGCAGCAATGGTCTGCTGATGACACTCTTCGTGGTCGTCCTGAAATGGGACAAATAAGGCAAAAAACATGGCTGACAACTGAAAAACACAATCAGAGTAACTTCTACATGTTTTGTATCTATGTGAAGAACGTGGGAGGATAAATATTACAGAACACTTGTCACGTGTCGCATTTCCCTCACTTGTGAGCTACACCTGAGAGTGTTAAAGTCTCAATCTTTGCTCCACATTTTAGGTTTCAGTACTCACCAAGTTGACGACAGATTTGATTGCTTGGATGGCATTAGCTAAGGCATTAGATATCGCAGTCAGATGGTTTCTGATCTGCTCTGAGGGCATGTTCTGTAGGAAAGGACCGACTGGAGCGTCCTCCTTAGTGTTGCAGTTCAGGTCGGAGCCAAAGCTGAGCGTCCGAGACGTGTGGTCTATCCTAACCTGCGGAGGGAAAGTTGGACATAGTGACAGAGGGACATTTTTCTCACTGTCAGCGTATTTTGCAGTGTCTCACTTGCAAGTCGCAGTGACGGGCAGCATCCACGATGTAGCGCTCCAGCTGAAAGGCGTCGACAAAAGGAACGAGGGAGGCCAGGTGGCTGAACTCGATGCTTTGATAGATCTGTGCAACCTAGTAAGTAGAGGCAGAGTTGAATGAGAGGAGTCATACGACCGTAAAGACATTAAAAAAAAAAAAATGACGCTAATCTGACAGGTACTGGATTGTCGAAAAAAAGGTGCAACACCTGTTGTAACAGTCGTAGGATGGTGTTACTTTGGAGGTAGGGGACGTAGTGCTGCAGCTCGGGCTCATTGGTGGCCTGGTCTTTTATCCAGTTGAACACCTACAAGAGAAGGAGCAGATTAGCAGCAGCTGGAGCAGATAACACCGCTATGTCCACAGAAGCCCCTCCATTAATGTACCATTGTAACTCGTCCACTCAGCTTCACAGGGTGGAAGTCCACCTCCAGCCAGTTGTACAGGTCTTTCACCTCGGGTTCAACACACTGAAGAAGGTTGAATCTCACCTAGATCGAGAAAGTTCAAGCACAAGGAATGCTAATAGATTGTCTTATCACTAGCTAATAACGTCAGATCTTCAACCAACACTGAGCGCCACTGATTAGGAGCCAACTATCCATCACATTGTAGATGATGCACCATGTCATTGATGAGGCTCTGGCGGGTGGGTGGGGCCTGCAGGCCCAGCAGAGTGGCCAGCCGACGGTGTTTCTCCACAGTGATTCCGTCCATGTCCAGGAGTCGGGCGATGTCCGTGCGCTCAGGGGTGATGGGGATGGACAGGGTGGCCAGGAGCACCCTGGTGGACATCCTGAGGACAGAAATCTTTTGTCATCCACAAGTCCGTCTAACGGCCACTCAAGTCTTGTCACCACAGCTCACTTGTCAAATACCTTTGCATCTCCTCCTGAGTGAGATGTCTGCGAATCTCCCTTGACAGATGATAGAGACGGTGAAGGGTACAGGCGTGGAAAAGAGCATTTCCAGATTTCCAGAAGACAGTAGACACTTTGTTGTAGTAGTTGGCTATTAGCTGGGGCTTTGGAGGCTTCTTGGAGAGCGCAAACAGGCCGTGGATATCTTCGACAGCCTTGAAGGCCTCCTAACAAAAAAATAAAAACAGCTTTTGTGGCTTCGATTGCTGACCACAGCCAGATGTGCTGCGCGCAACAGTGTTAGCTTAGCAGACCTGCCAGAGCTCCATGCTTATGGCACTGTCCAGCTGAACCAGGCGTGTCTCCAGGTGCATGGACTGGCTTTCGGGGTTGTTGAGGTTGATGGCGGTGCTTTGGATGTTGTGTCTCTGTATCTGACCAAGGTGCATACGCAGGTTGTCGCACAGTTTACGGAACTCTGCCTTGCGAGTGTACTGGAGACAGAACTGGAAAGCTGCACAGAGGAGGAAGAAATGTCAATAGAAATGATTACAGCAAGTGTTTCTGTGGATATCAAAACAAAAACAGACCCATACACAGCACCATGTGGTATTCCTTTTGGAAACATGGTCCAAAGTGGACTTTCGACTGCCCTCTTATACTGTTAAGTCTTCCAAACAAAATTGTTTTTGAGCTGAGGATATATCATAATCAAGGATTTTGTGAAAGTACTTGTATATTTCAGGCTTTCTACCACAGAGAGGCAGGAAAATTCATATGACTGGAAGTGTAAGTGTTTTTCTGAACACAGAAAATACGACACTTAATTTAAATTTTGACAGCCACAATTATTTAGACAAGAGAAGAATAGAGATACCTGCTTGTAATTCCCCAGACAACATTGCTCAAATGTTTTGAGTTTTTGAGTGTAATTTGGGAATTTTAGACTCTCAAATAGAAATAGTTTTGAGACTTAGTTTCCCTTGATAAACTCTCTTTATTAAGGGAGTTTGTCCGTACCTTGCTGAGCGATGTCATGGTAGAGTCGCTCCACCTTGGAGTTGTTTCGCAGCAAGTCCAGGCACTGACGGTAGGACTCCCAAAGAAACTTCACCCAAGGAGTGAGTAGCAGACGATCAGTACGATCCTGAGTGTCCTCTCCACTCACAGCGCTCAAGAGCACGCTGAGGACACAAAGCCTCAAAGTCAATAAACAAAGAACACACCGTCATTCTACCTCCTCCATCTCATCTAAGAATTTGACATCACCTCTCAGGAGTCTGAATGTTGTCCAAATCCTCAATGTCGAAGACCATCTGCTGGGATTCCTCCTTGGCTGTCTCCGTTTTGTCCTCTGCCAGCTTCAAGTAAGCCCTGACCACATCCTCCAGAGATTTGATGTTCACCTGAAACCCAGGTGAAAAGGGACAAACTGAACTCCAAAGGTTTCAAGCATTTCTGACCAACACCTCTGGAACTGTGCTGCTGTATTTTCTCACACACCTGCTGACATATGTTCTTGTACTGGTAAAGACCTTCTTTGGCCAGATGGCTCTTGCGAAGATCAACGCATAACTCAAGGTACTTCAGCATGATGGGCTCATGGATCTTCTGCCATGTTCGATGTTTCTTGCTCTTGTTGACGTCATATAAGACATTCAGGGCCGGCTGCTTTTTGCCCACCCCCAAAAACTCTGAAAATGACAATACAGACAAATAGAGGAAGTTCCACCCTTATTCCATTCATCGCACTCTCCATAAAATTCTTCTTAAGCATTACCTAAACTCTCAACGCATCTTATGCCTGTTTGTATCGACAATGTGGGTATAATTTTGACAAAATTGAGCACTGAGGAAACTTGAAACTTGCTTATAAAAGCAGCAGGATCCTTAACGTCTTTTTTTTTGTGGTACTCACCATTTGCCCTTTTCAAGGCGTTCTCGGGACGCTGAAAGTACGCCGGCATTTCAGTGACTGGGTCTGGGTGGCTGAAGTGAGTCTGCAGGTCCAACGTACAAAGAAAAACTTGAGTCCGGCGTTGTGCACAATGGTGTCAGGCTGTAAAGCTGCTGGAAAAATATCCGTATGGTCATCACACCACCAAAATGATGCCATTCAAACCAAGCCGCACAAATCTGAGGTCATAATTTGTGGGACTCGTGTAAGAGCACAATGACTTATCATGTCTAAAGACCATCAAATTCAAACTGGGGGTTGTGCTAGTGAAGCTCCCTTCCCAGCCATGAGGGCTTTCCTCTTATCTCTTTTTGTTTGTCTTACTCCAAATGATAATATATCGACACACTTCATTCATACAGTCAGTGCAGGACGACGCTGGTGGCTGAAATGCTTAAAGAATTAACGTTGTTTCTTACCGGGGGAGGAGAGGATCAGCAAATGGAGGGAGGTAAGTGTTTCATTCATTACAGCAATGTCAAACCAACCAATTTTTGGTTTGGGGGTTATGAGTGAAAGTTTTCACCTCTTCTCTGTTATGATTTGGTGCTATACAAATAAGATTGACTTGACTTGACTCTCCCACACACCACACATGCAACAAAGCATTTCAGCACCTCTACTCCGGACAGCATCAGCAACTTGGGGTTGTGCAAAGTAAGTTTCAGTTTCATCTTTATGCTGCACTGTATTTTTTCCCCCCCAAGCAACGGATAGACAGTCTAATTCTTTAAGAGCCATAGGCTCCCGACCCCTGCTCTACTTCTTGCTGTTCCTCCGTGGCAGCTTACTGACCCCCCCAGCCAACATTTACAATTGTTATTATTGGAATGGAGGGTCTATTCATTTTCTTTCACAAACAGATTGGAATGGTATTTTTTGTGACATCTTTAAGCAGCAAATTTGAGTACAGCCAGCTAATGAGGTTATGAGCGAAAAATGTTTATTCATCTTGGCATTCGGGCGTTGACTCCTGTTACAAGCTATGCTGTGTGTACGTTGCATACTTCCCCCTCTGCATCCCATGCTCAGGTTTCACTGTTCCCTCATACCTGAAGTATCTTGGTGTTCATATGGGCATCACAAAGTTTTTTTGTTTTCCGCGATGAAATGTTGCGACTCATGATGACACTCTGTGAGATGTTGCGAAGGAAAGAACTGCTAAGATAAAGAAAAATCAGCAGTTCATAGTCAAAGGATGAAAAAACAACAACAAGCGAGTGGGCAAACCTCTTTATTAATAAAGGCTTCATCTGCATACATGCAAACTGGTTGCACATTGCTGGATGTGAAGATAGAGCCATTGACTGATATCAAGAGGCCAGTTGAATATGCATGCACACCAAAATGAAATTCCACTATTCAAAAGGTTAAGAAGTATCTGAAATGTTAGATGAACAGAAAACAGACTGCCTTCCCCAAGATCATGGTTTTAGGTCAATAATTGTATATTTCTGTGGGAACAGCCCACACCAAGGCTGGCACTCCAGGTCTATGCTACAGGCTGCTTAAATGGTAAATGCACACGGGCTCAGAGGTTTTGGAATCTGTAAATCAAAGTCCAAAATGAACTGTTGGAAGTAGAAGCAAAATAAAAATCAATTGAACAAGTCAAAGAAATATATGATTAAGAAATATGTAAGCAAATTGTGATGCACATGAACTTCAGAAGCATTTTTATCCAATCAATTCTCCCCTTGTCACTAGCTGACCGTTAGTAACTTTTCAACACCAATTTGTCGATGCAGGAGCCGTTTAGAGGCGGTGGGGGTGGACTCAGCGGCGGACGGTGGTCCATCCGTCATCGTCGGGTTCGTTCTTGATGCGACTCTTGTCTTTGTCGCCACGCCAGCCCTTATCCCCTTCTGGTTCGCGCTCGCGGTCACGCTCGCGTTCTCTTTCCCTTTCCCTGGGACGTTCCCTGTCGCGATCTTCCTGTTTCTCATCTCCACCGCTGCCGCCTCGACGCCAGGAGCCTCCTGAAGGAGAAGAGTTGCTCATTAGAGGTCCAAAATGCCATTTATAGAATTTATTTGTGAAGACTTGAGGTTATCTGAAGTGTATAATTGATCAGAACATTTGATAGTCAACACTGATCGGTGTTCAGTGTTGATGCTTGGAATCGACGGGACGAAATGCAATCCATACCGTCCTCATTGTCCCTTGGTGGTGGGCCTCGGATGTCGCGGTCATCCCTGCGGTCTCTCTCACGCCGCTCACCACCACCACCGCCACCACGATCGCGGCGTTCATCGCGGTCACGACGGTCATCGTCATCTCGCCGAGACTCCCTCCAGCTGCTCCCTCCATCTTCTGCGGCGCCTCTCCTCCATACATTCTCCTCCCTGCAAGCGGTTACAATGTGCTCTTTGCAACTTACACCTGTAACAAAACCTCTGTGGCTATACCATGTCTTGGTAAAGAGAATTGTTGAGCAAGTATATTTGATGCAACTAAAAATCCATTGACAGTCAAAAAACAAGTCCTCACCTTGGTGGGCGGCGCTCTCTGAAACGATCATTGGGCCTTTCATCTCTATCACCATTGTGGTCGTCGTCATTACCATCACGAGGAGGTCCCCAGCTTTCTTCACGAGCTTTCTCCCGCTCACGCCAACCGCCTGCAAAAAAAGAGCGCACGTGTGAATGATCCGGTACTGAAACATTGTTTGGATATAGAATGTGCAGTACTTGGGCACCATCTTGACCATACCTGGTCTGCCAAGAGGTTTCCAAGGTGCGGGATCTTCACCTCCACGATCATTCATGCCTCGTCGGGGACCTCCGTCGTCGTCCCCTCCTCTCCTGGGGCCCCAGTCGTCATCCGCTCCTCGCCGGGATCCTCTCATGTCGTCCATGCCTCTGCGGGGACCCCTGTCGTCGTCGAAGCCACGCCTTGGGCCGCGGTCGTCGTCGAAGCCACGTCGCGGGCCGCGGTCGTCGTCTCGGTCTCTCCTCGGTCCGCGGTCGTCGTCGAAGCCTCTGCGCGGGCCGCGGTCGTCGTCCATCCCTCGACGGGACGGACGGTCGAAGTCGCGGCGCGGGCCTCTGTCGTCGTCGAAGCCTCGCCGGGGTGCGCGGTCCTCTCCGCCTCTACGAGGACCGTCTTGCCTGAAGGACGACTCTCTGTCCTCTCTGTCGTCTTCTTTGCCTTCTTGTCGCCATTCCCTGGAGAGGACACGTGTCATTTGAGACCCCTGAATAGGTTTGCAAGATGCACAACTGAATGGAGCAACCAGATCCTGACACATACCGGTCCTGCGTAGGACGGCGCCAATCACTTGGACCACCAGAGTCAGCCTCTGTCCGTCTTCTCCAACCACCCTCTTCTCTCTCACCAGAATCCTGAACAAATAAAATGAAAAATAGGGTTAAGAGCAGCAAAGACTTGGTACTGTCAGAGTTTCTTGATGTCAGGATTTCATTCTCATGTGTCTGAGGGCACAATGCGAGTGATTGATAATTGTCCGTAAGAGGGTTTCACAGTGAGTAGCAACAAAAAAATATCATCTACTCACTCTGACTCTCTCCTCGGGGGCCTTTCTCTCTTCTTCACGACGGCGCTCTCGCTCCTCGATCTCCTGCTGGCGGGCTCGCTGCTTCCGCTCCTGCTCTTCCAGCTTACGCAGGCGCTCCTGGTATTCTCGCTCCTCTTCCTCACGCTGCTCTTGCTCCAAGCGTTCCCGCTCTTCCCGTTCTGGTGAGAAATGAAGCGTGAAAAAACTAAGCTTAAGACTGAACACTTGCCAAGTGCCGCAAAAGGTTTTTACACTTGACAAAAACATCAAATGACAAAGAGTGTGTCAAGAGTCAAATCTGCATCTACCTTTCTTGAGCTGCTCCTCGTGAATACGCTGGGCCTCCTCCTCCTTCTGACGATAGTAAGCGGTCCGCCGGTCCTCTTTGCGCTGCTTCTTCCTGTCCTCCAGGCGCTGCTTCCTCTCCTCCACCAGGCGCTCCTGGAAAGCCTTCAGTTTTTCCTACGAGATCAAAACACAGATGTTGGAGCCACAGCGAGGTGACACAAGGGCGCCCCCCTACGTCGCAGTTCTGCCTGGGTTATCACCTCGTAAATGAAGCTACGAGCTGCGGTAATTTCAGACAAAAAGTTCTCCTTGTCCTCCATCATTCTGGACATTCGCTTCTTGTGCTCCAGAGCCTTCTCGCGCTCTACTTTCATGTTGCTTATCTGCAAAGGAGAGAGAGAGAGAGGGCTCATTTTACGCTGATACAGGCCACTTTCATTTACAGTTGTTGCGGTGTGTTTCTCTCTTACCCTGTCCTCCTCCTGGAGTTCCCACAGTTCCATGTCCTTGACACGCTGCTCTTCATAGGCCTTTTTGATCAGTGGAATTTCTTCGAGGCGTTTTGCTCTTTCAAAGTAGTCGATCTGTTCCCCACACACAAAAAGATACATAAGTTGCATTTTCAATCATAAAAGCTAAATAATGTGTTGAGCCTCGGAGATGAGATGCTACATCTCTTACCTTCTTTTCCTGGTTCTTCAGGCGCTCCTGAAGTTCTTTCTTCTCCTTTTCCAACTGTTCCACCTGTTTGGCCATGATGAAATCGGGGTCCAGCTCTTCCAGGTCCTGTGCAAAAAAGCCGAATGGTCATAATGTTTGCATGATCATCTTTTTTTCCCCCATTTTCATTTGAACCTGTTCAGATCTCCTACCTCAATATCGATATCCTTGAAGGCTTTGGCTCCTAATTCGGTCTTCTTGATTTGCTCCAGACGTTCGCGCACCGTCTTCTTCTTGATCTGCTCGTGTTCCTGCATGATGCGCTCCTTCTCTCTCTCCTTGGCCTCCTGCCGAAGGCGCTCTTCCTCCGCCTTTCGAACCTTCTGCATCTCAGCCTCACGCTGCTCCAGCTCCTCTTTCTCACGCTGAATGTTGAGGCTCTCCAGGCGTTCCTTACGCTCTTCAATGGTCTGTCTTCGGGCCAGGATGCGCTGGTGATCCTTGCGGGCATTCTTCAGATAAGCAGCGATGGCCTGCTGGCTGTGTTCCTCACGTTCTTGCTGAAAAGCAATTAAAATAAGGATCAAACTACGGCTCGGATAAGAAAATAAACATGTATGCAATCCCTAGTCTGCATTTACAACTGACAAAACATGGCAGTGTAAACTGAAGTAGAGTCCAGGTTTCTCTGAAATCTCTTGAATTGTCTGTGATTTACCAGAATGGAGACAGGCTTGATGACGTGGATGGCCTTTGCCAAAGATGCAGACATGGCAGTCAGCTGGTTTCTGATCTGTGCCGAGGGCATGTTCTGCAGGAAAGGACCCACTGGAGCGTCCTCCTTAGTCGAGTAGTTCAGGTCTGAGCCAAAGCTGAGTGTTCGTGATGTGTGATCTATCCGAACCTGCAGAGGGAAAGTTGAGGATTGATAACAAGTTGAAACAAGTATTCCTGCTGAGCATGTCTGAGGCAAGAGAGAATTATTTCAATATTAGAATGAAACTGGTCTGTCACAGACCAAGGCTGTCAGCTCATGTTGCGCTGCCTTACCTGCAGGTCACAGTGTCGAGCAGCGTCCACGATAGAGCGTTCAAGCTGGAAGGCGTCCACAAAAGGAACCAGGGCAGCCAAACGGCTGAATTCGATGCTTTGATAGATCTGTGCAACCTGATCAATACAGCCAGAACATGAGGATGAGACTTTTAGCACACTCAAACACTGAATTAATGCTCCTGCAAAGCCGACCAATAGTACGTAGTAAGGTACACCTTACCTGTTGCAAAAGCCGCAGGATGGTATTGTTTTGCAGGTGAGGCACATAATGCTGGAGCTCAGACTCCTTCTCAGCTTGCTCTCTCACCCATCCCAACACCTGCAAGAGATGCTGCCATTACTCAAAGTACCAAAGCTTGGGAATTAGTTAAGAAAACAGCTCAGCGCCATCGACATTACAATAAACAACCTGGCGTTCAATTTGGAGGTATGTTAAATCTACCATATGGATGGACTAATGAACAATGAAACTTTGCAAATACAATACATTGGGCAAAACTTGCAATTGGTGGTATTGCTACCCAGTTCAAAGTTTGATTACCTTTGTCACTCTTCCACTCAGCTTCAGAGGGTGAAAGTCCACCTCAAGCCAATTATACAGCTCCTTCACCTCTGGCACAACATACTGGAGAAGGTTGAATCTAACCTGGAATGTAAACAAAAACAAAATCACCGGTCAGAGGAAAGCATATTGACTGCAATTCCTCAACCAAAACAGACAATTCTGCTGCCAATTAATCCACTATACTTAAGTGTATATATTTTACTATACTTTACTGTACATATTTCTTCTGTATATACATTTTTTACTTCATTTTTTTCTCATTCTTATTCCTTTTGCAAGGGAACTCAGCACCTTACTTTCATTGCACAATGCAATTGCTGTGATGACAATAAAAGATTCCTATTTCCTGATTCTACACATCTCTTGCATTGCGGATGATGTACCATATCATTGATGAGGCTCTGGCGGGTTGGTGGGGCCTGCAGGCCCAGCAGAGTGGCCAGCCGACGGTGCTTCTCTACGATGATGCCGTCCATGTCCAGGAGCCGGGCGATGTCCGTGCGCTCAGGGGTGATGGGGATGGACAGGGTGGCCAAGAGCACCCTGGTGGACATCCTGAAAAGAGAGAATCATTTAATATTGGTCCATATCACTGCCACTCAAGCGTTTCAATATGGGAGACCTGAAAAATACCTTTGCATTTCCTCTTGGGTGAGATTTTTGCGCATTTCTCTGGACAAGTGATAGAGGCGGTGAAGGGTGCAGGCGTGGAAAAGAGCATTTCCAGATTTCCAGAACACAGTAGACACTTTGTTGTAGTAGTTGGCCATCAGTTGAGGTTTCGGAGGCTTCTTGGAGAGAGCAAACAGGCCGTGGATATCTTCGACAGCCTTGAAGGCTTCCTGCAAGAGTGGATAAAACAACACAGCTTTAGACGCTGGAGCATTTCCATCTGTCTAAACTTGAGATGCCGACCGCAGCCAGATGTGCAGCACGCAACAGTGTTAGCCGAGCAGACCTGCCAGAGCTCCATGCTTATGGCACTGTCCAGCTGAACCAGGCGTGTCTCTAGGTGCATGGACTGGCTTTCAGGGTTGTTGAGGTTGATGGCGGTGCTCTGGTTGTGGTGTCTCTGGATCTGACCCAGGTGCATACGCAGGTTGTCGCACAGTTTGCGGAACTCTGCTTTGCGGGTGTACTGGAGACAGAATTTGAATGCTGCAAAGAGGAGGAAGTAATGTTTATGGCATTGATGGTGACAAAAAAAAATTCTAGTCACTGATTTCTGTAACACCTATCAACACCAGTGGCTATACTTTGCAAACACATCATAAGTATCTTGAGTTGCAATGTCAGTTGACAAGAGCCAGCATATTAAATCTAAATATACAGCCTGAACTTATGTGTGTCGTTCCATGGTGTGCATTCAGAGTGTGTCAGTACTCCACCTTGCTGAGCGATGTCATGGTAAAGGCGCTCCACCTTGGAGTTGTTTCGCAGCAAGTCCAGGCACTGACGGTAGGACTCCCAAAGAAACTTCACCCAAGGAGTGAGCAGCAGACGATCAGTACGATCCTGAGTGTCCTCTCCACTCACAGCGCTCAAGAGCACGCTGAGGACACAAAGCCAGTCCAGAGTCAACAAACAAAGAACACTCCATTATTGTATCACCTCCATTTTTTCTAGCAATTTGACATCACCTCTCAGGAGTCTGAATGTTGTCCAAATCCTCAATATCAAGGACCATCTGCTGGGATTCCTCTTTGGCTGTCTCTGTTTTGTCTTCAGCCAGCTTCAAGTAAGCCCTGACCACATCCTCCAGAGATTTGATGTTCACCTGAAACCCGGGTGGAATGTTGAGATTACACAAGTAAGTAAGTATTACTAGCCAACTCACGGTTATGCAACATATATATTCAATTTTACTCATGAGCATTGTTGTGTTTTTTCCCCCCCACGAACCTGCTGACATATGTTCTTGTACTGGTATAGACCTTCTTTGGCCAGGTGGCTCTTTCTCAAATCGACGCAGAGCTCCAGGTACTTGAGCATAATGGGCTCGTGGATCTTCTGCCATGTTCGATGTTTTTTACTCTTGATGACGTCATACAAAACATCCAAAGCAGGCTGCTTCTTGCCCACCTCCAGGAACTCTGCAAATGGTCAACAATGTGCAGACACCACACTGGTTAGCCCAGTTCATACTTGCGTGCACAACCTCAAACTTCCCTTTGACCAAAACAAAAAATCTTGTTGACAGATAGAGATCGCGCAAGAGCAGTTGGCCTCGAACCCGCAAACCGAACCCACCCTCCAGTCCCCACCCATTTACACTTACAAAACCACGCCGCTCAGCACTTCATTTGATATCTTCGGACAAAGCTTGCTATCATATCATGATCACCACAGCATTTTCACAATATCGCAATCGATTACTGCAAGTTGCAGCAGAACCTGTTCACAGCACATGGGACGAGGGGGAGGGCCACAGGTGATCGAAGGAAAAAAGGCTGAGCCATGCACGGGCACATTTTTAGCCACGTACATAGCAACAAACATCGGGATCACAATCCGAACAACTGTCGGTCAATTTATTGTTTATCAAGCGCAACCATTTCGCAAATGCATCAAAATGCAGTCGATAACGTGACGTTTGGGCTTATTAGAAGGGAAAGGCCTGCTGTGTGCTTCGGCGCCACCCCAGCTAGCAGCCTGTTAGCATTCCAGCAAGAGGTGCTAACACCGGCTAGCTCACCCTTACGGCCCGTCGAGGACGTGTGTAAAAGAGCTATTTCACTCACCGTTCGCCCGTTTCAGGGCATTCTCGGGCCGTTGGAAATACGCCGGCATTTTTGCGGTTTTACAGCAACACTTGCGACTAAGTGACTTGGGTGTTTTTTGCCAGATTTACCAGTCCATCCGAGCCACGCACTCACCCACTGTGACGGTGCAGGCTGAAAGGATGAACCTCGTGAGTGGCCTTGGATGCGTTGCCAGATCTGTGAGAAGCAAGTCCCGGGCACATCGCAAGTGACCATCCAGGCCATTGATAGATCGCATCGAGTAAAAACGTTTAATAGTGTCTACATACAAAGATTTACAGATAAACGTACACTTTTACATGCAAATTCATTTTCATAAGATACTTTCGGTGCATTAATTGATAAGCAATATTGTGGAAATATATTGTGATCATGTGGTGATACAATGAAATGAGTCATAAATGATAATAAAACAAATGTGATGTTTGTTCAATCTATCTGTTTTTCGAAATCTATTTCTACCAAACAACATGGGGCCCGATGCAAGGAAGATTTTTTTATTCTAATCATTCTTTGTCGGAATGTTTGGTGGAATTGCGTGTTAAATGGTACAACAATGTGTTGCTGCTATGAAACTATGAAACCGAAAATAATCAAATAAGGAAGGCAAACCAAAACTTGGGTATCTTAAACCTGGCAACTTTGAGATCCAAGAAGTTCCCGTATGTTGCCCTCTTTTGGTGCGTTCAGGTAAATGTTGTCAATATTTTAAATGTGAACTCGCATGTTCTCAAAATTTATCTTACGAATTTTTGTAAATGTAATAACTGACATAAATTGGTATATATATCACCATTTATATCAATCATATTTTCTGTCCTCCAATGAGAGAAGTAAATAAATCAAATGTGAGGTGTTTCTGATGTGACTGTTTTGTACGCTTTCCTTCTCGTGACCTCGAATGCACCATTTTAGCTGGGACGTCAAGGGCTATGATTGGTCGAGAGGAGAGTCGTCCCCTCCCGTCCCGGAAGAAGGAAGCCGTTTGTTCGCCAAGGAGCAAAAACTGTGTTGACAAGTGTGTTGAAATCAGTGACAAGCCACAACTCATCTTCTGCTATTACTCGCCCGCCCGGCGTTGTATCCGGATATTTCGGACTCCGAGGGGTTTTCCTTAGGGTAAACAGACCCACTGTCTGTGCCCTTTGCAGGGACTCTTTGTGTTTTGCCTGCAGTTAACTTCTGCTCATCAACTCTTTGCTCTGTAGGTATGGAAAATGGCAGCGACTGAAACGCATCTTATGTTAAGCGTCGGATTGATTGGTAAGGTTATTTTTCCGATTTTTAACTTTCTCAAAGTAACAGCGGCGGCTTGGTCCTCCAAGTCAGAGAATCACATGATACCACCGTGATCCTCAAGCTCCTAATTAAAAGATCTCTTTCCACTATTAGCTGAAGGATACGCTGTTTGGCAAATCGGTGAAGTGTTTCGTTAATACGTTCTTGTTTATCTGACAGTTTTACATATCACATTTACATAAAAAAAAATCAAGTTCGCGTATTTCCGAGCCTTTATTAACGATATTAGTCCAGTCTTTTACACACTGCATGTCGATTGACAACAAAACATTTAAAGAAGGACATTATATCTGCCATAGATTATATGTGAGCGTTAATTCATTCCAATTGTGACTGTGCCTCAACCTGTCCAATCCAAGCCGCCAAGGGCGGGGCTTGTTTTGAATGACAGCCAGATCCTTCAATTGGGGCGTGCCCTGTTGCTCATTACGTAGTTTGAAGATTAGCATCAAATATACCGTGCAATTTTATGTTTAATTATCAGATCTGCAACAAATTTTCACGCTACAATCAGAGATGAAAATATCCAAATTCACCACTTTTATAAATGACACACACATGTGGCCCACCAAGTACACGCTTTAATCTACTTAAGGCGTGTGGTCTGTGTTTCCATTCCTTCACGGCTTTATTGAGGCCTATCACGTGCCCTGTTCTCTCTCACAGAGAGAGATGTGAATGGAGATACGCTGTGGGTGTGGTGTTATCCCTCAGTGGGAACAGAGCTGAGGGAAGTCCTGCTCACCAAGTGCTGTCTGACCAAGGACAGCCTGGACATTCACACCTTTGTGTTTGGTCAGTTCCGTCGCACATGGTACTACATCACCACTGTTGATGTCCAGGAGCCATCTGCCTTAAGTAAGGTATGGAGCAAATCCTGAGATTTATTCTATCTGTTCGATCTGTTACTAACAATAACCTGTATTATTGAAACATAACGATTGCATCACAATGTCTTCGCATTAATGTATATGAACTAGTTTGTATGAACCATGTACTTAAACTCTATAACTGCTATTTACATGTATTCACAATTCATCACACAATGAGTTGCATAATCTATGCACTTCTGAGTGCAAAGTGTGAATTAAGGGTTCCAACTTCACTTCACTAGTCAATAGCCAATTTCTGTCTGACATTGAGAGATTGGTGTTCAGTTATTTTCTTAAGGCTGCGGACAGTTATAAGTCAGCCTTGCCTTTGTGCTTCTGTTGCACTGACCTCGACTTTGCTTCTTTGCCTCTTCCATCTGCAATTTTTCCTTTGAAGGTGACTCATTTCTCAATAGTCATTACAGCGAAAGACTTCAACCCAGAGAAGTATGCGGCTCTCAGTCGAATCCTCTGCAGGTACTGTCAGCTTTGCTCAGACCTGAAAATGGACCCTTTACTGCCCAAAGTTACTACCCAGTGCGGACAGTTGCGTTTTGTCTGAAGTCTTCTACGTTCGTTTCGCAGAATGTATATCAAACATGGTAGCCCCGTCAAAATGATGGAAGCCTACATCACCGTACTCATCAAGGGGATTTGCCAGAGTGACGAGAACGGCTCCTTCCTCATCAAGGACTATGATGCACGGAAAGCGTACCTGGCGGGCTCGATCAAAGGTGAGACGCCATCATGTGGACACCCATGCAGTTTGTCTTCATTGGAGGATTTGCATGGGCGATTGTCTGGAGATTATGAGGGTTCCAACCATGTTAGACTGAAATGGGCATCAAAGGTCAGAGGTCTGAAAGGCAAACCTCATTCCTAGTTTCATCCTTGGCTTGGAATTTAGGGTAGTGGCTGGTAGAGGACTTCTTGTTTTTGTCTGCTGTCTCTACAAAGCGCTGAGAGCTGTTTAAATCATATAAAATGATGGAGTTTTAATGGTAAAATGGTGTATATTGAAGAGAGTTGAGATATCAGTGAAACATTCTCATCATAACTGTAATCTTGACTGAATAATGAGCAGTACACAGCCAGTGAGGTGTATTCTAACAGTTATTCAATTTTAATGGTGCACCACTGGAAAATGCTTCAAATGCCTCATTTTCCCTTCCCCAGATGTAGTGTCCCAGTTTGGCATGGAGACCATCATCCTGTACACCGCCATCATGCTGAGGAAGAGGATTGTGGTACATCATCCTCGGATCGAAGCTGTCTTGGAGTTCACAAGGTGAATCCCCGCCGAGAGATCAAAATGTCTCAGATGAAATAAAAGAGGTTTGCCCTCAGCTTTGTTTCGCAAGCGGATCTCAGAGGCATTATTTTCCCCAACCACTCGGCTGTAGAGTTCTCCCGGCCCTGGCGTGGCACAGGAAAGACTGGTCCATCCTGCACCCGTTTGTGCATTTGACGGAAGCTGAGGTAGAGGATCTGAAGAACTCTGCGGGTGAGGACGCCTAGGGAAGGACCCCGTCGATTGGTAGAAACACATTGAGACACCTTGAGCATCATCGCGTCTAAAGGCAACTTAAACAAACAGCCGTGTTGGTCCTGTCTGCAGGGTACGTAGCAGGATTTACAGACCCGGAGGTGAGCAACAGATCTGAACTTTTCGATGTATACGTCAACCTCCCAGGCAGCGTCATCACTGTGTCCCAGGGTGCCAAAGGTAATAGCTCTGGATGTTTTTCTAAACGTGTATGAGCATTTTCCCCTTCACTAATGTCCCCCTGTCCCTCCACAGAGGCCATGGCTATGGGCAAGTTACACAAGGACATTGGGCAACTCATCATCCAGTCAGCAGAGGACCCTGAGAGGACGGATGGTCAGGTGATTAAGGTGAGAGGACACTCAAGGCCCCATCGCAAGCATATTTCAAAACCTCAAGGTTTGTCTCAAACTACTTTTTCACCCTCCCTAACAGGACATTTCCATCAAGACAAAGGAGATCCTGGCCAACCTGGTGGCGTTGGCAGGCGAGTGCGACGACTCAAAAATCACCCTGGAAGCTCTTAAACAGCATCATTTCCCCACCGCCACGGAGAACTTCCTCTTTCACTTAGCAGCTGCTGAACAACTACTGAGGATATGAACCTGCTTGACCCGGCACGAAGCACTCTAACAGTGAGGACTCCCAAGGCCGTGCTGACAAGCACGCACACACATACACACGCAGGCATGCACGCACACACATATACACACACACACACACACATACGCACTCTCTTTCTCTGGCTCTGCACATCTCCCTCGGCTGCCATTGCAGAACCTCCTTCCTACCACTTTGAGTGTCAAAGTGCATAAAGGTGAATATCGTAGGAAAACTACCGTACATATCCCAGGCAGTGCTCATGTGAAATTAACATCAGCCAGTACAAACGATGAAGAGGATCAGTGTCTACCAGTAACAACCTGATTGATGATGATGAGGAGGAGCTGTTGAAGAGGAGAGGGAAGTGTTACGATGAAGATGAACACATTCCCCCGCAACCATGCACTGCCAGTTTATTTGCGTATCGACAGACGTCTTCAAGGGCCACTACACACACCACGTTCAGTTGTCTGACTGCAAGAATATCCTCATCATATGGATAGAAACTCTGTAAACGGCCTTTGCAATTGTTTTAGAACACCCCCAGGGGTTCCTTCGTGGTAGTGTTAAAAAGACTGTGATAAAAGCCAGTCTGGATGGTGTGAGACATCCCAGATTCAGAGCAACTACACCGCTGCGATGCTGTATTTAAAGGTAAAATAAACCAGAAAAAACGGGACAAAAAGCCAGCCTGGTCAAACAATTTCGTGAATATTTTCCTTGCAGTTACTTTGTTATTTGTGTGAACCACCTGCAGGGTTCTGTTCCAACATTCCACACTGCCCTCCAAGACCGACAAACTGAATCTGATGTGTAGAAAGTCTTCTGACGAATGCAAGGGTGTGTCACAGTCGTGCACTTGTGTGTCACAGATCGTCGCGCAGGATCCCATTTTTTGTAACATCATAATTTGTTACTTACTAATGTCTGCGCCGCCACACAACCTCTAACCGAAACGCACTTCGTTCTCTTTGGATGCTTCTTCACGCACTTTTGTACGAACCTAGCAGATCTTATCGGTTCCTAGCTGCTCCGCTAACAATGCATTGTTAATGCTTCTCCGGCCACATTGAGGTGTGCAGCAGGGATTGTGTGTGACACTTCATATTACAGTCATTGATAATAATGTGATATTAGTTGGTAGCACAGTTATTTTCTACTTGTAGAGGATTTTCAGCAACATTGAAAAAGAATGAATGCAATACAGGGAGATGCTAATGTAACTGTATGAAAAAGAGTTTTTTCATGATTTTTTTTTCATGATGTAAGATCTTTTTTCAATGTACATTTCAATAAAATATTTACGAGCATCATGCTTTTCAGATTTTTTATTTATTTTTTGCTCTTAAGAATAGGTATTTACGTTTTCACCTGGAATATGGGTAATGGAATGGAAATGGAATGGTAATGGAAAACCTTGTAGAGCTTATTCTTAGGAGAGTTCTTCATCTACGGCCTGCTCGTCCTTTGCCAAGCATTCCCCCTCTATCTGCAGGACTGTCGATTCCATTCAAAGTCCATCAAAATACATTACAACAGCTTCTGGAAAGTCTCCATTCCCAGCTGTGGGAGTACACATAGGCTGGAAATCACAGGGATCATAGGGCCAAAGGCTAAGCTAACGCTCATGTGCCACACTTAAGCCACCAGCAGAGAATTCCTCCAACACATACTTGCTCGACAAGGGACAGAAAGTGAGTTCTGATCACATTTTAAAGATAGGAGCTTTACAAACTTAACCAAAATCACATTTTGGAATGGCACTGGTGCAAACTCAGTCCAACTTGTGGGAACAAAATCAAGAGGTGAGGAAACTGCGGCAAACATGGCCGACAGTACTGCTCTAGACAGGGCAGTGTTCCTCATTGCCTACACACACTAACAACAAACAGAAAATGTCAGTGATAAGTGTGATGGGCTGTTAGCCTTAAAGTAGTGAGGTGAAGGCCCTCTCATATATAAAACTAAGGGGAGGGGCCAGGGGTTAAGGGCTAAGGGGTGAAAGGGGTTTGTAAAAACGACGTAAAATGACTTGATGCGTCAGTGTGGGACTTTGGAGCAGGTGGTCTTTCTTCTCTACAGCGTTTATTCTGTTTTACCAGCACAAAGACAACTCATTTGAAATGAGAGAAAGCAAATTGTTGACCAAAGGTTTTTCCATCTTAAAGACAACCTACCTGATCGAGGGTGTGGTAGTACCGACCTAAAGAACAACACCACGTTAGGACATGATAATGTGATGAAGGCCTGGAACAAATTTCACAAGCAAACCATTTGCTGTCATCAGTTCTCCATAGTGTCAGCAAAGGAGGCGAGAGGAATAATCAGGCCTCACACACCCTTACACACGTCGTACACGCCACTGATCCGACCATCAACAGAAGCCGATGCAGGTTTTCTTCCCCTGTTGTTGAGAGATAAAGAGAACGGTCAAACAAAAATTAGGGAGGGTAGAGATTACAGGTCCTGAAGGGCGCTGCATTGCCTGCCTACAATGGCCACGGAGGGACACCGCAGGCACAGAACGATCAATTCCAGTATGCAGTCACGCCTGTGAGCACAGTTTTTTAAATCTTAATTTCTGTTTGCATGGTTGAGTTCACTTGTGCACGTCTGCAACAATACTGTGACAATACAATTTGATTTCATTGTGCATCCATCACCACAAACATGGCAATGAAGTGCGACAAGTACCTGTCAAATGTTGGTTTGTGCGGCAAAAAGCTAGCAACAACTGGATGGGGATGATGTTTATCAGTTCCCCTGACCAACATCACAGAGTCTCAAGTACTGACACACAAGAGGAGCTGATTGGGGCGTAAATGCTGCGTGGGAGGATAAAAGAGACACGAGAACAGCTTTTTACATTCTGGGTGTAACTTTTGAATGCTTCAGACTGCCATCTGATTTCTTGTAGGAGCTCCGTTAGCTGTATCCACAGCTCAGAATGCTCTTGGAAGTCACATGGACCTTGGATGGCAAACAAAGAAATTCATTTAAAAAATGATCACGCACTCACTTCCATCATATCCTCAAAGTGTTAAAAGATGAGGCTGTGGAATAAGCTGTAGAAAACATTAGTGTGGAGGCTCTGCTGTGGCAATTCATGCTCGCCACAATAGTAATGACGCTACAATGGTTGACTGATTAATTATAATTGGAAAAAGTAATCAGCATGATTGAGAATTAGATGAGACATGTTGAAGTGAGGTGAGATGACGTGAAATGACATGAGTTGTTAATATACTGATTCCCGTGGAGGGAAATTCCAAGGGTAGAAAGTGGCAATGGTAAATAAAGTTCCTGTGTGAACAGGTCCTAAATGAAATTGACCTCAAGCATGTGATGAGTACATTTCAGGATTCAACTGCAAGACTCAGCAACATCCTGTGAGAGTTTCTCACGGTTATACGGGAAGAGAAATCAAAGTATCACTTGCAGCAAAACATTATCATTTGAGTTGCATTGTGCCAATGCAGCGCGTTTATATGTTCTTAAATCATACACTGCAACTGACAAAATCAGTCACACTAAGAAGGATATATTAGATATAAACAAACTAGTTTGCAGTGCCCACAAGTGAAAGGATCTGGCCTTTTCATCCTTTGGGGAGGAAAACAAGAAAATAGCTCTGCAGGTTATTTAACAGAACCATCATCTGCTTGTGTTGTGTAACCTTTCAGCACCATCTGACTTGACTGAGTCCCTCCACCGTGCTGGTGAGAGCCTGGCTATCTCCGTCTCAGTCTGGAGAGAGCAGAGGGTTCAATCATGTCCGGCACTCTCTGCTCCTCTGCTGATCTCACACCTCTCACTGCTTTCATCTGCGCTGAGCAGAGAGGATGGATCAAGGAGATCAAGACATGTACTCAGACGGCTGATGCGAGACAGGAAATGAGGGAGAGGAAATTTTAGAAAAACACCTCAGGCTCTGACCACATTTCACTCAAATAGGTGGCAGGTTGTATTTACCTGGCCTTCTGCAGCTTGGGATCCATACTGGTGACCAATGGCTTTACCTCTAAAAAAAGAGAGTTAATGATGCATTGTTCCCACTGATGGAAAATTTTATTATGAATGTATTTAATAATTCTGATTCATTTAATTAATACTATTTATAGTTTACATATTATAGAAATTGCATGTTCAGTCACATTCATTCTTTATTCTCTGAGGTCAAACATCGCTAAGAATACCAATCCCCTGAAGCCATGTGCTCAGTGTTGCTTTAATTTCAACGGAATTCTGGATACTCGTGGTTGTCAACGCCTGGGTTTTTCTTCATCATCGTGTATCACACAAAAGACAGAAAACTAAGTTCACAGGTTTTTATGTGCACAGTCTGCTTCATCACCTAGCACAAATGCGAAGTCATGACTTTGATTAAAAATTATGCAAATGTCCCAATCTGACACCGTGCTACACACAGTGACTACGACACAGTGCTAGTGCGACTCCTCTACTACCGAACAAATTCTCGTCTTTACGAGGGGGCAGGAAAGTAACACCGCTCTTCATTGTGGAATACCACTGCGCATAAATATTACGTAGTTTCACGGTCATTTAAATCTAATACACATGAGAAAATGCAAATATATTTATAAGTTGTCTACTTGAGTACTTCTACGTGTGTACCATCTCTTTAAAGCTTTGTATCCGCTGGCTGTGATATTGTACAGCAATTTACAACGTAAATCTCCTGCGTAAGTGGCGCACTTCCCGTGACATAATCCAACATGGCAGCCAGCATCGGAAGACTCCTGCGGAGCTCCGTAAGTATGACTTCAACGCGGCATAAAAACACAATCTGACAAATTAGTCATTTAAGAGTTCAAAATGTGGTAGTTGATTAACTGACTTGAAGGAAAGGCAGCCGTTAATGATCCTTGCAGAGTTCAAGGTTCATGGTGACGGTTTGGACATTAGCGCCCGTGACCCTGACCTGCTCTCGCGGCCGCACAGGTATTGCAGGCGCGAATATGCTCCAGAGGAGTTGGGATTTTTTAAAATGAATTTTCAGTTATTCATTTCATTTTTTTCCCCCACGGAACACATGCAAAATAAAAGTACATCATAAAATTCCGAGTGTCTTCACGTAACATCTTCCTGCCCCATGCGGTAGGTCATGTCTGTAATTGATCTCGTGAGATCCCAAACATGGCGCTGTGGCTTCACAATTCTGAACACAATGAACTGTGATGTGATGTGAATGCACAATGTGGTGAACCTGTCTGATGATGGATTTCCTAATCATAGTAAATGTCAGAATAGTCAACCCAAGCATCACAACAAAAGGTTATTAAAATTATGTCCCTCCACCTGGTGCTGGCCGACAGGTGGTTTGTTGGACAGATGGATAGTTGTAACGATAATAACAATTTGTCCTTCATCAATCCGAGAAGCAGAAGCAGTGTATTGTTTGCACACAGAGTTCAACCCTGATGTAGTGTGATGTTCAGTCAGAGAACCAGAGACTTTAAATCAAGCTGTGGTTAATAGTTATCTGATCGAACTGAATGTCTTAGCTATGCTATGCTATTCTTTATCATTAATTTTTAGGTACTTGTTGATCAAGGTGGCATAAAACCTGCGCCAATACACCTACTTCCTGATTGTTGTTTATTGTGAGTTTGTTGTGACAATAACATTAACACCTGTCGCTGTTATTGACTGTGAGAGGAGTTTTGATATTAATGTGACAGTGTTTGTCACAATGGAACCGCGGCACAGCCTGCATGTTATTCTGCACTCGAAGGCCACGCGTGCATTACCCATGTGCTTAGTTGTTGGCCCTCTCTGTACAGCATCATTTATCATTTTTTAATTTTCAACAAGTGGTATTATATATTTACATAAATATTTTGTCATTACTTGTCGTCCACTGTTTGCGCTGTTCAACTGATGTACATCTAATTGCCACTTTTTCAGCTGTAGGGTTATACAAATGTCAATGAAGTATTTTGATTGTGGCTCAGTCTACATGTTCAGTTTAAGTATTTTATCGTCCTCCACTGTTTTGCTATATTTACGGTCAAAATTGACATTTAAGCGTCTGCATTTAGCGCATTTGCTGCATACTGGAAAGATCTGCTGTGTTGCAGTAACAGATGAATGATTACAAAGTTAGAGTGAATAATTTCCACTGAGATAGTTGCGTTGACGGTATTAACTGCTAATCATTAACCACTGGGAATCTGAAGCTGATCCTGAACGTTTTTGTTTTTTTTGTTGTTTTTTTTTTAGGCACGGATTGCAGCTGGAGGGTTGAAAGTGGCACCTCCATGTCGACAGGGTGTTTCTGCTGCTGCAACTCAAGGGGCCTGTTTCTCAACTGGTATGTGTGAGCAAACCAAAGGTCATCATGTCTACCTATATTCCGCTTCAATAAATGTGTCAACAAATCAGTTTTGGCTCCTCTCAGGTACGTCCCGCTGGGCTGCTGCAGTGACTCAGCACGCGCCTGCTTTTACGGGCACAGCTGTCCACAATGGAGAATTCAAACAAATGAGTCTCGATGACTTCCACGGCAAATACCTGGTGCTCCTCTTCTACCCGCTAGATTTGTGAGTACTGGTTAACATCATGATTGTGTGAAGTGATTTAATGAGGAACAAAAAATGACATCTGTTATGGTCACAAATGGACCTTATGCTATGGTAGTCAGGTTTTTAAATCCTGTGTACTTATATCCTCTTGGCAGCACCTTCGTTTGCCCAACAGAGATCATCGCCTTCAGCAACAAAGCCAATGAGTTCCATGATGTCAACTGTGAGGTTGTGGGTGTGTCAGTGGATTCTCACTTCACACACCTGGCCTGGACCAACACCCCACGCAAGGTCACAAGAGGCTGTCACGCAGCTTTTGTTTTCTCTCAGTTACTGTGGCCAACTCTTGTGTACACAGCACTTTGCTGTTATTGGGATGTTGACATGACAGACAACAGACATATGTCAGACATGTTACCGAGCTTTTCTCATTGTTCAGGCTGGAGGCTTGGGACCCATTCACATCCCTCTGCTCTCAGACCTCAGTAAGCAGATGTCTAAGGACTATGGAGTCCTCCTCGAAGGACCTGGCATTGCACTGAGGTAACCATCAGCTGGTTTCTGGCCAATGACGCGCTCTGCTCCAGCAGAGTCTTGCATAAGCCTTGCATTTGATCATCCAACCCAAACTCCGTCATATTATTTTGATTAATTTAAACACCAGTTTTGCACAGATGTCTTCCACTGACAGTCCTTGAATTGATCATTACAATGAGAAGATTTATGAGAAGAATTTCCGGTTTTTGCTGTGAAACTGTACTATGTTAACCACAGTTGGAAAGTTTAGGCATGCCCACCACTAGTAATCGATGAGAACTGGGGATGTACAAATACATAAAATTTCTGTGACCATTCAGCTAACGAGCCTTAGAGCTAAAAGTGACATATCAACATGTAATGTTTTTTTTCATATCTGGCACAACCATTATCACTGCAATTTCTGCAGGGGTTTGTTCATTATTGATACAACTGGCGTGGTAAAACACATGAGTGTGAACGACCTCCCAGTGGGGCGATGTCCCGAGGAGACCCTGCGCCTGGTAAAGGCCTTCCAGTATGTGGAGACCCACGGTGAGGTGTGCCCAGCCAGCTGGACCCCCGATTCCCCAACGGTGAGCTTTTAATCCATATGTCAAGTCTTATTGTTTTCAAAGGAACCCCCCCTTGCTCTGTAATTTGACATTAATACCATTAAGCTTCATTACAAAGAAGAACAGCTGCTTTGACTTGTTCTGCCATTGTCTCATTTGCAGATCAAACCAACCCCAGAGGGATCCAAAGAGTACTTTGAAAAAGTCAACTGAGGAAAAGTGTACCTGCTAGTAAATGATCCATCTGTGAGGAGTTGTACATGTGCACTGGTTTGTCAATCATTTACAGTATCAAGTCAAAATAAGTCATTAAAAGATGTGGTATTTATATATGAGCCTCAGTTTTGTAGTTCATCTATCAGGCAAATGATGGACCTGTCCGGTAGGGGGAAAAGAGGAGGACCAGAGAAGGTCCATGGACATTTGAAAGGGACACAAGGGTAGTTGGTGTGTCAGTTCAGGAGATGGAGGTTTTTGATCTTAAATAGCGACCCCCAAACAGAGGCCAAAAGAATATAAAGTGAACCTCTAAGTCTTTGCTTCCCGAATGTCGTCAAAGTCAGTTTGATTCCATCAAAATGACCACCTTTCATGAGCCTGCATACAAGACACATACAACTAATTGCTGCATATTAATTCTGTGATTGGCAAAGCCACACTTAGAATAACCCTGTACATAAACATGTTTATTTTCTCTTTTTACAGCAAGTTAATATGCAGGTTCAAAATGTCTTGTTAGACATTGATACACAATATGGGGTGCCAAAATCAATCAATGGGGGAACTGGAAATTTGAAAAAAATAGGCATTGCCACTTCTCATACATGTAAGGTACATACTGTATTTACACAAAATGGGGGGGAGAAGCATCTGAAACACTGCATAATGTGGTTAAGAAAACATCTAGTTCCATGTACATAGTCTTTACTTTATACAGTATGTTTGCAGAAACAAAGCAACTGTCCCAATTCCTTCTGACATTCACCATGAAATATGTGGTTAGGCAACAGAATGCGGGGTGGGGAAATGGCTTACCAGAGGATGCAGGGCCTCTTAAAGCTTCAAATAATATGACAGTAACAAAATCTGCTTCTCTACATGTCATCAAAATATACCTTTTACATTGTGAGATGCACACCATCTGAAGAAAACGGAAACGCGCTATCTGGAGTGGGAAGATATTTTGGTGATGACTTCATGCAGTATCAGGCGAGACCTAAGAGGGCCGCCAGCCCAACCCCAAGCACCAAAACAAATGAAATTGCTTTCAAACTGATTTAAAAAAACAAAGCAAAAGAAAAAAAAAAACAACCCTGTAGTAAATCTGTACAACGAAAATAACTTTCGGATCTACATCTAAAGGTACATTAGGGTTATATACACATCCCCATCCATATATTACCTTTACAAGAAGACTTCATTCAAACCCAGACATTAAGGAAAATGTAAGACTAAGTGGGGCAATGGGATCACAAACATCCATTTAAAAGTGTTCTTACTGTACCTTTACCAATACTCAGTCCCTCTTTTCATCTGTACAGTAAACTACAGCAGGACTAAAACATTGCTCATGGACTGGATGGATTGTTACTGTAACAGGGAATCAACTCACGTCGGGAATGATTTGATATTCTGTCGGGCCTTATTTTTGTGGTGGTGATAGAAATTTAAACAACCTACTATACTGTGTAGTAACACGTGTGAATTCAGGAATACAAAATACAAGTCAAATCAGAACACATACCCATCTCCCCATTATTCTGACACAATAGAACAAAGGCTTTTCATTACACTTAGGCCTCTTCACTGAAGAGAGCTACACAATTCCATTGATAAACATTTGTGTTCTCTAGTCTCAGGTGGGTCTGGGTTGGACAGAGAAGGCATGTCATCCTTTACAACATCTGCCCTGACGTTTGTTTGAAAGCTACTGATAAAAACAGAACCAAGGTTTTGATTTCCACTCCACACGCCTGCTCTTGCTCGCCGATGGGTTTCACGGCGGTAATTCTTTCAGAACATGGAAAACTGCATTGTACAAAGTGAGATTCCGTTATCTCTTTGCAAGAAAGAAAAGGAATAAAGAATGACTTGTGCCGCTGCCACCTTCTGGATGCGCTTCGGCAAATCCATTGATATCCCTGCGCTGTTGCGAAGCTGCTAGTCAATTTTCACATTTGTGTAAATCTTCCTCACAAAGGCACTTGTTCCCATGTATCCAACTGCACCTGTAAGAAAAGGGATCATTTCAAAGAGAAACACTGGTAAAACCTTGCCTATCGGAAAGGGAAATCTTACTGAGGAAAACAGTGCCATTTCAGTGAAAATCAAACTGACATTCTAACATGTCTGCTCTCCAAGCATAGCAATTCAAAATCTTGGACTGAATTGTGAAACACCACCTCGTACATCTGAGCTGTCATGATGAGTCTCACGTTACCGGTCAAAGATGGTATCACTCAAATCATATTTGTGTTAGTAAAATCCTGCTCATTGCCAGCAGTGCATGTTGGCAGCAAAGGTTTCTGGACATGTGCATGCATATTGAATGGTTAGTGAATTGGCAATATACAGCCATTTACAGACTTATTTGTTTTGCACTGAAATGAATGTGTTGGGCAGCACAACAAAATGTGGTTGTGACGCCAAACATGATGGTGAGGAAACTATCACCAGATCGCAGTACTTTTAAAAATGACTGCTATACTTACCACTAGAGATGTCGAATAATATCGGCCCAAAAAATTTAATAAAAAAGAAAGTAATAAATAAATGTAATAAAAAAAATAATGTAATGTAATAATGTATTAAAAAATGTAATCAGATGTTTTTGCTTTAAAATCGCTAATATAAAAAACGATAAAAATAAAATGATGCGTGCGTTACACCAAAATGGTGCGTATGCGCTCCTGATGCGTTTACCGGCGCACATATCGGTATCGACTGATATCGGATTGTGTAAATTGAGAGGTGGACAATATCGGCATATCGGATATCGGCAAAAAAGCCAATGTCGGACATCCCTACTTACCACACATGATTCCCAGTGCGGTGCTGAACACAGCCATGTAGCCAAAATAGAAGGATGTCTGGAACAGCCCATACATCCTGAAAACAATTTCAGGATTGGTTAATTCACTTAAAATTACCAAATTCTTTCAGGGATGTTACACTTAAAAATGGATACAGAAGTGCATTTGAGCATCAAAACTGGGACTCACTTGGTTTTGAAGAAGTAGTAGTAAAAGGAGTACATATAAACATAAACGGCAGTTGATGCAGCAGAGAGGAAGCTGGTCCATTGCCTACGGAAAACAGGAGAGCAGGAAATGTAAATGCCTCGATTGTCGACAGGTCACTTTGCGACGAAAGAATAATCATTGACACAGATGTCGATTTGCATGTCTACAGAGTCAAACCAATGACATGGTCAACCATGCTGCTTTGACTCCATAGGATACACAGAAAACTGGTACAACTGGTCTTAAACTCACCATCTGTAGTCCTCAGCGTTGAGCAGGAAGTATGTGCACACAATGGTGACACACACGGTCACAATACACAGAATCACCAGAACCAGCATCATGAAACCATACACGTAGTAGATTTTGTAGGCCCAAAATGATGTGAAAATGAAATACCTGCAGGACGAAAGGGGAAACGTCAAAGCTGCAGAGCTGATCGCAGTATGACAGAGCAACCTGCGAGTGTGCTTTGTGTCCACTTACATTTCAATGAAAATGGAACCAAAAGGAAGGATTCCTCCAAGGCAGACAATGACAGCCGGCTCCATGAACCTAAGGGG
>OMPJ01001612.1:53540-82838 GCA_900312935.1 Carapus acus
GGGGGGGGGGGGGAAGCACACCAAAAAAGCAGACATATCAAAACCCCATCAGGGCTTTATGATGCAGCTCAGGTTTAGCTCTTCAGGCCACAGCCACAAAGCTTATTGTGTAATGAGACGTCAGGAGGAAATGTGGATAGAGATCAGAAATTCAAGACGTACGGAGGCGCTAAGCCGCGTCTATTTCCAGTGTAGAATCTAATCTACGGGGACCTGTTTTTGGTTTCCTTTGGAGAAAATGTGCCCTTTCGGACATATTTGTAGCATGACAGCAAATTCGGTTAAATACACTACGCCGAGACACCATAAGTGCCTCTGACTAAGGAGGGCCCGCATACCATTTCTTCTCTGGAATTGGTCGCGGCACGGCGTTAACTCTGCAGGGGAAGTTTGGCTGGCCAGACAGATTTCTTCCCAAAATCGTTCCCACGAGGTTGAGTGGCAGAATAACAAAGAAGCAGATACAGCAGACAGCAACCTGCAGGGGAGCAGTTCAGGCCGTTGCAAACACATTGGAATTATTGTAAAAACACACAGCATTCACTCCATTTTTACCAATCTAAACCCGATCATATGACAAAGACAGCTCTGTTGTGCAATACAAAAATCCAATCACAACTACACTGTCGAGTTCTGTCTGTATGGAAATAATCTGGGGATAAATTATAAAATTGATGAATTAAAAATGATTTGATGTTAAGATATCATCACTTATTTAAATGTTTTTCATCTGTGCTACATTAATTCTGACTAAAAATAGATAGACTACAACAATCTGAGGGTATGAGCAAGTGTGAAGAGCATTACCAAGTACTTGTGTGTGAGCGTGAAATATGCTTAATTTGCATCATATTTCCTGAGACAATAACCATGAACAATCTGACAGATTTACTCAAACTGTTGCGCTGCTGCGTGTAGGATGCGACAGCTGTGTTTAAACCCACCATGGTGCCAAACGGGATGGCTCTGGAAGCGTGGTAATAGATGGCGATGAAGTTGATGAAGAAAGCGGTCCCACACACCATGGCTGGGATAAGGAAGGCCCCGATAAACATTTGCTTTATCCACCTCCTCCCTGTTTGAAAGGAAAGCGATCAAATTGAATAATTCGTGAACATGGAACGCACTTATGAAAATGGCCAAATTCATCCTGCCTTGCAGATAACTCATGATGATGAAAGTTTTTTTTTTACCTCCTTGTTTTGCGTACAAACTTCCCCCAAAGTATCCATTAACAGGGGACGTTGCTGCATACACAAAAATGGCTGTGCTGAGCATGGATCCTCTCCTGCAGAGACAAATTGAACAGCGCATAAGCAGAGCTTCCGACAATGGACTGAAAGAAAAACTCATTCGAGTTCAATTTTCATAGAACAGATTCGGACGTAATTTCTACGGTATGGTCCATCACACAGCATGTTGACTGGCAGAGGCGGCAAAAATCATGCTCTGCAACTACAGGCAAATGGGTTTATTCTGTTGAGGTGAACCGCCATGACAATGGGTAACAGGTGAAAATATTTTGCTCAGGCAGATGTGACAGCAAAGGGGAGAGTGATCATGGAGGGAATGAGGTGAGGCTGAGAGAATGTCTAGTTTGATCTCCGGCTTCATTAAACATGTCACATTGTGCTTCCTGCAGGTGATCCTGTTTCCTCCCAAAAGCCAAACACATGCAGCTCAAGAAAATTGGAAACTCCAAATTGCCCAGGAGTGTGTATTTGAATGTCTCTCTGACTGTGACAGCCCTGTGACAGATTGGTGATTCACTGAACGCTCAATGGTGGGCTCAAGCTCCCGTTCGCACCCTTGCAGGGTAACAGAATGACTGGTTGAAATGCCATCACGGAGCCCTGCATATGAACGACAGCATCTCTGCTGCTCTCTTCATTCATTTTGTGGTGCAAACAGGGCTTTGGTTCACACGATGGTTTGGAAAAACAGATAATTTGTTTCAACACCCCCTCTCCACATGAGAATGTCAATGGGAACCAGTTCTGTCACTTTTACTCACTCTGTGTAAAGGTCCTCCAGCATGGCCACAATGATGACAATAAGAGAGACAGAGAAGATTTGGCAGCCAGAGCCGATGAGTGAGGAGAACATTAGTGGGTGGCTGGAGGGCCGGAACACGTCTCCATGAACCTGTTTCCATCCATATTCATCACCAAGGTCTCTGTCCTGTTGGGATACAAAGCCAAAAACCCAGTGTGTATACAATAGTTGTGAAAAACTGTTAAACACAAAAAAATATATGGGAGATTCTGAGGTAATGATAAATCATACTGAAACTCAAAAAATATCAGAATTGTTTAACAAAAACACAATTTAGAAAATTTCTGATTACTACAAACGTACCATGTCATCCATTTCCTCCTCTTTGCTGTATCTGGCATAATCCTTCCTGAGTGTTCTCATGAGAATCATGGACACAAGACCCACCAAGAAAATCACCATCATGAAGGAGTTGAAGATGGAAAACCAGTGAATCTAAAAAGGAATCAAAGTAATTCTTCTTTCATGACACGAAATTGACATTGGACACAAACACTGACAACTGATTCTTGATGTGAAAAATCTCCATTGCACTTGAACTACTTAAGATACACGTTCCCTCAATGCTCAACTTAATTTCTCAAGTCGGGGCAGGAAACAAATGTTTTTAACTCTTGCGAACATGGCGTGTGATTCTGAACTTCAGAGGCTTCTCTTTAATTGAGCGACAGGTTTCATGGATCCATCTGACAGGTTTTCTTAGAGGCTTCTTGGAGTAACAGTCAAAAATACCTTAGTGATGTCAAGGAGAAATTACACTCTACCTGAACAACCAGTAGCACAGGTTGACAAAAAGATGAATCACTAATTCACAACTTCAGAGTCAACCAATGTCCTACCAAGCTGCTCTCTCTCTCTTTTTGTCAAAGCAGGTGGTTCTGCCTTTTTACGTACCCTGTGCTGAAAGAATGAGGGATCCAGGTACTTGTCGAATCTGTCCTCAAACTTCACGTCAGATTTCTTCCACTTGACCTGTGATGGAGGACCTTTCATTAATGTGCCGGACATAAGGACAGTAGCACACTTTTACATTGATCTTTTTTATCCATAGAGATTGAGACTACTGGGAGGACGCAATTAGTACTCACAGAGTAAGACATGGCAATTCTTGTGTTTGGCACAAGCTTCACTTTGCCCTCACTGGTCAGATTCACATCAACAATTCTGTTGCCATTGAAACCAATCTCCAGCTTCTTGTAGGTCCACAGGTAGTGATCCTCCCCGTTCTCATCTGCCTCACCAACAATACCTAGGGATGAAGCACAAAAGCAAGTATGGAACGCAGGCTTCTCTGAAATGATCGATTGGACTCCAACCATTCAGGCCAGTGTGATCATATTCATGCCAATGTATTCAATCGGCAAAGCCATCAGGTAAGCCTCAGATGTAATGGTCTGGTGATGGGGTAAAGAACGATGCAGGTGTCTACATGTTAGAAGGTGAAAATCAACTGATATGTGAAAACACACAAGTGACCACACAGGTCACCGTGTCTCCGTTAGAACAGGATCCCGTGTAAGAGGCCAAAGTCTACATCTATTCATTAGATTTCATCCCTGGCTACGCCACATTAAGCATGGAAAAATTATTTGAGCAAATATAAAAACCCCACCCACTGTCCACAAAGTCAGGATACAGAGGCACCTGTTTGACCAAATTTGGGAGTGGCTCTGGTGTGCAAACTACTACCAGGCATGCGAGCGATTACACAGATCATGGTGAGAGGACATAGTTGAGAGCATTTCTCCACTAACTTGTAATTATGAATGTCCTACACGGCTAACATGACAGCCATTCACTATTGGATTCAAACTGATCTGCTTGTAGCATCATCCAAACACTAGGTAATGGTTTTCAGTTTGACACACACCTGTGCAGTCTGCGATAATCCAAAGTAAGAGGCCAACATTATCACATATTACAGCTAAATTACATCTTAGGGTAACTCATGAAGTCTCCTTGGAGTTTAATCAGCACCCTTCAGAGACAATGTGCCACAAAAACTTCAGATTTAAGACTTGAAATTGATTTTAAGGTTGCAGTGCCGGACAGAGTTAGAGTACATACTTATTTATGCCATATATGATAACATGTACAGTCAAAGGTGCAACTCAGGAAAGCTGAAGTAAGTGATATTGATTTTCTTATGCACTCAATGTCTGCTTGACAAATATAGTATAAATACAAAGAGGAAACCTGAAGAATACAGACGTCATGACGGACTGATGACAAGTTAGTTCTGCCACAGAGCAAAAAATGGTATCAAGTTCTCCCACCTTTGATATATGGTTGAATGCATCACTTACCCCAGATCGGAAGGTCATCGATGTACATTTGGTACCAATAGTGATTTTTGATAGCATAGACAAAGGCGTCCCGCTTGGCTTTGTCCAGGTCAATGTCACAGTAGGTTGTTTGCAGAACTTCATCTAAAGGCATTTGAAAAATTTAACATGACACAATCGATATTTACAATAGCTTGAAACTACTCACAACAATTAAGCAACTGCACTTGCAACAGGTGAGTAGAATACCTTTGAACTTTATATCCAGGCCACTAAATTCCAATTCTACTCCCTGCAGAGCTTCCCCGAGAGTTTCGTGATAATGGCTGATCGTCTTCTTGGAGCCCGCACAGAAGGGCAAAGAGAAATACTTGTATGTCTCCTGTCGATTGTGGTATGGCCCAACTGTGTTCATCCATAAAACTACCTCCTCTTTGTCAGTATACTGCAAGAAAACCAACAACAAAACCATTTATTGTCATCTGCCGAGCAAGTTCTGCTTGTCCTGTGGGTGTCACTCTGTAAGGCGTCTAATATTGCCCAAGGAAATCCCTGGGAAGTCCGTGTTAGCCATTCAAGGCACCAACTTTTGAGGCAACACAAAACGTTTGGAGAGATTGGAGATATGAAAATAACGAACTGTCAAATCTATCACCGTAATGCAATCATGGATAAGACTGAGAGGACATGGTATTCTATTGTATTCACTAAGTTCGCCCCCACTCTTGACGCTGCGTCAACGATGGACAACAGTGAAACACAACCTTTACTTCGGAGAATAATTTACTTCTTTGTAACGCATATGACATCCACGATTGTGCGTGCTGCCGAGAATATATGTCGTTACTTTCACATCAAATTGTAAATACGGTATCTTCGTCGATTAGGGTGACCAACAGGAAACACCAAGAGGCCCAGACATGAGACCGGCGTATCTGCATCAAGACTACTCAGTGATTAAAACATCTTGTCAGCACTGCTATTCAAACAAAAGCGGTTCACTTTGTTGTGCGCAAAACAGTTTTCCGTAACTGTCATAGGGCTAGTTATTCTACTTATTCCCGAACCCTACAGTGTAACAACTTCTACCGGTGCTTATGGACACCAAGACAACTCAGCGTGGAAGACGAGCTAACAAGCTAATGTTAGCCCGTTGCGCCTAAGTTAATTACTGCCCACGCTTTAGCTGTTTCATTTGTGAAAAATAAGCTTGGTGGTTCACTTGTGGTATATAATAGTGGTGCTACATGTAAAGCTAAGGGATGTGTCGTGTCTTAATGCTCAGTCTGCTCACAACTAGCTAGCCACCGCGGCTAGTTAGCAGGTTACAGGGAGCACAAACGTCCATTATTTTCAGGCTCCCCGTTTCAATCGGCCTCGCAACCCGGTGTCTTACCGTGTGTTCGTGTTCATCTGCGTCGACAGGTAATAAAGAGCCCACAAGAGCAAGAATCACCGCCACTGCTACCTTCCACCTGCAGGACCCCATTATTTTCGGCGAAACTATGCAGAAAGATTGGGATGTTAGCTTTGCAGGGCTATCCCACCTTCTTCCTGGTTGTATGACAGAAGCAATTTTTAGGGATGCTCTCGTACGCATATGGCGTAAAGGATCTTACGAGCTTTCATCGCACACACACGCGATTGGCTCATTTGGGTCACATGGCTCCTATTCTCCAATCAGACTGGAGCACGGTGAACGTCGCGGTGAGTAGAGAAACCGTCGACACAGGGTCCGCAACCTTCGGCCACGTCATCTGCCTGACAAGCTTCACTAGTGACGAGCCGCACCGAGTAACATGAGCCTTAACCGCTCTGTCCACCGCCTGTCCGGAATAATAGCTGCACAATAGCAGCAACTAACTCCAGATAACTATCAAGAGGCTGAAATTAGTACTCCTACCTTAGCGGCTCAAGTTGACTGCCGGATCGACTATTTTAGGTCAATATTTCAACCCAACTGACACTCACTGTCAAAGAGAGAGGAAACAAACTGAACTATTTGAACTGCATCTGCAGCGTGTGCCATCAACTCGGCCGAAAAGTTGCATTCGCAGGCAAACTACACAAAAGACAGTGACCTGGAGACGGCATACAACGCATACAATATATTTTAATCATGCCAGTAGTACATCTGAAAGGGATGATTAGCAAAAGATACTGTGTGAACAAGACTGACTTAACAAGTGCATCCTTATTATGTCTTTCTGGTCTTGTGCACTGCAACAATCATTATTCTCACAACACATCAGATTTTCAATTTTGGATTATACTAAGCACATTTATGTCTTTCTTCTATGAGAAAAGCATTTGTTTTTAACGATGCTGGAGAATTTTAGGCAGTGTCCACTTTAACATGCCCTTGTTGAAAAGGATTTAAATTCCAAAGGGCAGCAAATTAAGTCACCGCCTTTATCCATTTTGAACATGTAGAAGAAATCTCATGGCTTAGCTTGTTTTTCCACAGCTGTTTTCCCTAATGACGTTTCACAGGATTGATGCTCCCAGTTTGGCTTATGCGATCGACAGAAGATTGTTTTATGTGTTGTCAAGGGGCAAACGCGTAGTGCTTTTATACAGTATTTATTTTGTTTTATCTTGGACGATTTGACTGCTAAAGGATGCAGTGGTTTTAAAAAGCTTGAAAGCTTATTTTATTTCATGCAAATGTAAATTTGATACAGGACTCAAAGCAGTTAACTTTTGTGAAGGCTTACAATATGTTTTTTTATCAACTAAGAGCGTGAACTTTGTGGTCTGCAACATTTATCAAACAAGTATTCAAAATATGATTGAACACATAAAAATGTATGATGTTCCAATGCCACATTCATCAAAGCAAGGTCATTGTTTAAAAAAATATTTTCCGGTTGTTGTGAATCACATTCTAAGAGATCAACATCCAGCATCCAGACAAATAACATGTGGTAGTGGTAGCATGTCAGTTAACATCTCTGTTTGAAATCAAATCTCTGCCTCCAATTATTCTTACAGTCAAAGACATTCCAAAAAGAATGCTATCACAGAATTGATTCAGAAAATCAGAACATAACTTGCATTAAAACAAAGTGTGCAAATACTGTAGCAATCTTTTCTCATCAACATCATCTTTTACACACTGTGAAACTTAAAAGATTAATTTAATCTGCTCGAAATTGGTCCCCAGCATCTGTTCAGTCACTTTTCCAACGTTGCAATGACAGCACAAAGTCCCTGCAATGGAGACAAGAGGGACAGAAGTAAATCTGTTCACTTTCTTAGAATTTCACATTGTAATCACTGCAATTGTAAAATGACATAAAACGATTCCTCCTTACTTGATGATGCCAGGGGTTCGGCTGTCTTTATACAGGCCGTTGTGCAGATAGCCTAGAGACCCACTGAAAGACTCCATCTTAACCCGGTCTGGATTCTGAATGCTCACTGCTAAATCATACATCTGAGTAATGATAGCAATTACAGTTAAACTGGGCTAAAGTCTCCTGGTCATTATGACACATTCTTGTTTGTGTGATTAGGGTGCTACCTGTCGAACATCATTAATGGGAGTAAGGTGATCATCCTCCGAATGAAGGAATAGCAGAGGGCTTTTAATTGTCTTCAGGCTGCACATGGATACAAAAGCATCCATATAACCATTTGTTGTAAGTTGAATATATCTTGAATTTATCGCCTTTGTGTGTTATCCAAAACTTGCAACCATCTCGTTAAAACTCACTTTTCATTAATGGGAAAAGCCAACTTATTTCCCTCCGTTTGGTCTGCGAAAAAGTACTGATAAGCTGGAACCACCCAGTAATACTTCCCTCAGAAATAAAAAGAAACACTTCAGAAGTATTCGCCACGTGAACACACACAGCTGAAACGACAGGTTACACAGGTTTACCCAGGTAAATGCGTAGCGGCGGAGTCCCTGTTTAAACGAACCCTCGAGGATTATGCCATCCAGAATCACCCCTGAGGGAAAAGAAGGCTGCCGTTACTCAACTCCCACAAATGAGAGCGTAATCCCGCAGAGCTCCTGTGAGTGCTGTTTTATCGTAAGAGTTGAGAAAATCTTCTGTGGTGACACACCTTCCTCCATCAGTTTGACTGCGATGTTGGCGGCCACACTGCAAAGATAGATGAATGGAGTGTGTGTCACCAGCAGTGATGGAGTGTGTGACTGGTCACTAATCATTTCAGTCACAAAGATAGATCTAATCCACATGTACCAATACTTAAGGCTTACTTAAAGTCTCTCTCTGACGCAGGCTGTTTCACAATTTGTGCACGTTACCATTCAATTAGACTCTGGCATGTCTGTGGGGTTTGTATGTGCCCTTTCAAGTGCAAACTATTGGATTTTGTGTGAGCATATTTTATCGCTTATTTTCTGTCCTGCATTCGCACTGATTTCCACTCTGTTGGTTTTTTGTTGATAAAGCTGCTGCTGATGCCTGTAGCGATAAACACAGCTTTCCCATACAAACAGACTACAATCAGCCTCTGCTGGCAGTTGTTTCGATGAGAGCCGAGATCTGACATCTGCAGATGCGTGCGCGACAACGTGCGGATTATTTGAAATGACTGAATCGTATCGTCTGTGTTGCTGCTGCAATGGGCACTTGGAGTTTGCAGACATGCTTTGCATTGGCTGTTTTCCTTACTAACCCAGAGCCCAAAGAGTGTCCCCAGATGACAACCAGGCTGTTTCCACTGCGTGCTTTTACCCAGTTGTACAGGTAGATGGCATCAGTGCTCAGACCGTCTTCCGTTGGCTCTCCAGTTGAATCTCCAAATCCTGCCAGAGATTTTCACATCAGATGCTACACCATGACATTCTGTATTTCAGACCTGCTCCTCACTGCCACCAGGTGGCAGTCCCTTATAGGAAGACCTGCTAAGTGCTTGACCTAGAGACAAACTGCTTCTTTCGGTTGCCCTTGCATCTAATTTTATACTACTGCATCGCTCAACCACATGACCATAGGTAGCAGCTTTGTACTAACCTCTGTAGTCCATAACCAACGCATGGTAACCAAGCGAGCTCAATACCTGTCGAAGGAAATACTCTTTATGGCCACCAGAATGGAAACATTAATATATTCATCAGGCCTCCGAAAGATTAATATGCATGTGGGGGCGATCGCTCACCTTTGGCACTCCCACACGATGCTTAACTGCCCTGTTGGAACGTTTTAACGACACCAAATATACGTTGTGGTTTGCGCTCACATAAAAACAGGGGTAAATACTTCACACTGAAAAAGAACTTGTGGTTCTTTCAAGGAGTCAGCTTCCACACCCATGCATTATTGACCGTACCTTGTGCCTTCATCTCCGTGAAGATATATAAAAATGGGACTTCCATCGTCCAGAGATTTCTGGTACCATGTCAAGTCTTTCCCTTGTGACTCTTTCCATCGATTTGCAGGGACCGTGTGCCTTCGACATTTGAAAGTTGAGGATGCAGTTAACAATCGAACACTTTTGAAATGGGCACGGTCTCATATCATAAAGCTATACTGCATGAATCTATGGTTGGAAAAATGCTAAATCACATTCCTTGATGTCCCCTGAACATGAAAAGGCCACTGTTCATTTCACAGAGCTGGAAAACGTTTGAACACATATCATTCATATACGATTCAAGAGATGTAAATGAAGGTTCCACTGCCCACAGTCTGGGCCACTGTCTCTTGGGAGAAATTCTGGTCAGTCACCATCACACTTTCACCCTGATTCTGTCACATGTTTTTCCCATGGCTTATGTACTTATCTATATTTTGCTGTTGCCTACTCTCTCGGGCAAGTTTGCTGCCTTTGCCTTGCTTAGCCTTGTTAATGGAAATGTTACAGGCTGTAATTTAGCAATCTGTTTGACACACAGAATGATGCAATATATCTTCGAGCATCAACGCGAACAGGTGCTTAAATGCGTAATCTTGTACCTACCAAACACCGAGAGAGACGCCTTCTTCTGATGTCAAGTACATGTTGATGGTGTGACTATGGTTGAGTTCCTCAGGTCGACTGAGGTCCAGAAAGAATGGAAGACGAGCTGCCAACCAGAATAGACAGCATATAGTGCCTCCTCTCGATTCTGGCTGCTGAATTTTCATCACTTTGAATGGTTAAGGGAATTCACTTACTTCTGCGAACATAAACATGGTGCTTGATGAAGTCAGAGGATATTGACGGCATGAAAGGCACCAAAATGTAAATAAGAAGCAGCGCAAATAAGCCTCTTTTCAGCCAAAGCCACCATGGGGACCTGGGAGAGACAGGGGGGGAAGACATTAAAAACAGCCTGGCCATGAACATGTGGTTCTCAAAGTGAACCATTAAATTTTCAAGAGGCCTTGAGAAGTCTCCAGATGGTCTAGATATAAATACAGTTTCCCAGAGTAGAGGCTGTTCCCCAAATGAGGAACAGTTGGAACAATTGGATCAATATCCAACAGAAAATAAAACAATTTGAAAATGTTAAGTACTATGTGGCATCAATAAGTTTGATACTGGACACTAATCTCAAAATCTGATCACGCGTACCTCCCACACACACATTTATACATCTTTCAACTTGAGTCTGAAGGAAATTTCAAGCCACTTGAAAAAACAAACATTAGTCAGTGCCACAGACATTTTTGGGAAGTAACACAAAGCATCCCCACGCTTTGACCTTAAAACTCGCTCACCACCTTCCATTTGCAAATCTGCATCTGACACTGCAAAATTGCACTTTTACCCCCTCGTCTGTCCTTCCTCTTACACTCAGCTCATCTACTTGAGCTGCTGAAGTTTTCGGAGGAGTCAGCAGATGCAGGATGTATCAGGGGAGGGAGGAGGAAGAAGGCAAAGAGCGGCAGTGAAGTGAATAAGGCAGAGAGTGGTGCAGAAGCAGCCACCTGCTGCTCTTCTCAGTCAGAAAAGCCCAGAGCTGCTGGAGAACTTCAAGAATAAGACCTCCCTGGCAGCAGTTGCTGAAGAAAAGGCGGCCGCAGAACTGGCGCGGCAGACGAGTAAACACTGAGGGTGCAAAAGACAACAAAGCCAAATGGGCACGAGGCGTTTAAAGGGCAGAGCTGTATGGAGAGAAAGCTCGAGGTCCCTCTGCAAGTCCTGCCAGCCTGTGATTGCTGTGGTTTGATGAGACAGCAGCATTAATATGGCTGACATGAAGAGGCCGAATAAGCTAATCAAGAAGGCGGCTGTCGCTGGAGTCATTCTAAACTCTCAGTGGGCAATGGCAGAAAGGAGGAGGCTATTCAGGCTATTGGCAATTAATGGACAATACATCCCACCCCTGCCATTAGCACTCTAATCAGCAGAAGGAGCTTTTAACCATACTGATTTCTCCACGATGCTGCAGTGAAGCACACATGAGGTCTTTTTTACTCTGACACCTGCACAGACTCAATTTGCATTTTATTTAATCATTTCATCCTTTCCATCTCCAAGTGTCAAATCCACACTGATTATACCAGCTTTAAATGATCACTGGCTCTTGCAACAATTTACCTGAACATTGTTACGATGGTTTGCCCTTTGTGATTTTCTGAATTTTCACATGACAGTTTTCTTTAGGCTTATCTTGCAGGACATTATGCCATTAAGAAATGCATATATATCTAACAGGATTGTCTGTTCAGGAAAGAACACTACCAGCTAATATTTGAAAGGCTATGAAATGTGACATGCACTGTGATCTGTCCTCTTCGCCATCAGGATACGGACAGTAATAGTGAGTATACTGCAATGACAAATCAGGAACTGATCAATGACGGGACAGATCTTGGGGGCACAACTAGCCACTTGAAGTCTGGCGTGAGGGGCCACTAGCATTCTATAATCCAGATGAAGAGAGTGCAAGAACCCGATTAATGCCTCACCGGCTCCGGCGATGTATGTTTGCTCATATGTTCACATAACTTACTGTGTTTCCTTCTTCGTCTGGACTCTGTCCGCATTTTGACCAGAGGGCGAATCAACCGGCTCAACTTTGCGCTTCCTCATTTTCGCGGGTAGGATTGATGGAAGCGGAGAATTCTCTGGGGAAAAGTCTGCAGAATTACACAGGTTTTGCACTGTGTTGAAGAGGAACTAACAGGAGGTGAAAGTTCTGTACAGGGGGCTGTGCCGTGATATATAAGGTAGTCCGGATTTTTCAAGCCAAAGTATCTGAATAAACAAGCGATTATCTCAGCCCACCTTAAATATTAACATTCCGCTTTACCTTCGGTTTATGGTGGTGTGTAACTCTGTTATGTTCACGAAATTCACAGATTATATGGTCTTGCTGTCCTCACAGAGACCAGGGGTGTCAAACTTATTTTCAACGAGGGCCAAAGCGTTGAGGTGGCCCTGAAGAGTCTACATGACAGTGGCAATTAATAAGGCGGTATGATGTTATTAAATGTAAAATGTAACTACTCACGTAGAAATGTCTGATATCAACAATTTTTACATATTAAATTTACAAATATCCCATGTGCATTGAGCCAAAATATGTCAGGTCTTTGCGATTATTGTGATGCACATCCTTGTATTATATCAGGAAAAGAAACGTACCAGTCTATTAATCAGTCAAAAATCAATCACCAAGTCAACAGCCTGGCTCCCCCTGTTGGGCCACGTTGGTGTTTCTTGTCCAACTGACATACAAAACTGTGTATCTGGTCGGGGCACAGCTGTCGTCAGTTTACCAGCAACATGATCCGCATGCATTTTGAGAGATGTAATTTGGGGGTCAATACACGTTAAAATGAAGGAGGCTTATGTTGAAACAGTCATTGAAGCGCTCGTGGGCCATGCACAATGATGCAGCGAGCCGCGGGCCTTAAATCGACACCTGTGGTGTATTGACGCAGTTACTCAAGCGCTTGCGGGCCAGCGAAAATGATTGACCTTGAGTTTGACACAGATGTGGCAGAGACGATGTTGCACACAAGTACTACCAATATTGCGGAAGCTCATTTAGTTTATTACCTCACGTGGCACATCATGGTGTGATACAGAAAACAGACATGAGAGTAAAATAAATAACTTTGTGCATAACCACAGCAAATCTATCTTTGTAAAGAAAACATGTTGTGTGACACAAAGACGTTTGTGATCATTATGACGACGTAGTCCCACAATCAGTAAAGACGAGCTTTAGTGATTAAAGGGTATTATCCAGTGCTCCGCGATATTTTGGAATCTGTGCAGTCATAATTAACAAATTCATTCGCGCGTTAACACCCGAAATCCTAGCTGGTGGATTTGTTTGTGGCAAAGTCAACAACAGGGATCCAAACAGGCTAAAATCTCTCTTTCAGTGGTTCAACAATTTTTGTATTTAATATCAAACTAGCATGTGAAGCCGGCGCGGTGAGGTGTCGGCACTAATTAACAGGCGTCTTCACTTATTCAAAAACCTTTTTGATAAAAATCAATCACACATTCCCCCTCGTTGGTACATTTCTGTTCACGTTTTTTTTTAAAAATCCCACCACGTGCTCAAATCTGCCTCATTCTATCAAACCACGTGCAGTAAGAGTGAGTCACTGTCGTATTTCAGCAGCACTTGAGAGGACAGGAGCCACAAGATGTACACAAACAGGTAGAGCACCACTTACAGGATCTCCAACCTTCCTGAATTTCCCAGAAAATGTACTTCAGTGTATGAGCCATCGTTTCCTCTTTTGATTGCACCACAGCATGTACCACTCGCTCAGATGAGCGGAGATGTCTCTAAAGCAAATAAAAAGGAGGAGATGTTGATGGTGGCTGCTTTAAGAGGTGCGGCGTTGTGGAGTTATAAGGGATCCAGCAGATATTGTGTAAGATTTATTGGTGTCCTCTGGTAGATGATGATTCAGGTACACTCCAAATGCCACCTAGATATTGAGACATATGACGGACAAAATGAAAGTGTTGGTCATACGTGCATCACGCGTACACAGCATCTCACAGAGCATCTGGCCGGTTGAGCAGCAACGATTCTCTCTGACCTTCCCGGCGCGGCAGGCAGCGAGAGACAATAATGGCTCCTTTGTTTTGGTTCCCGAGTCCTGGTCAACTCCCACCATCTGGCATCTCCCACACTGGCCCGCAACCTTTGGGTTAATCACAAAGTGCACATATTAACATTTTTGAAACAAATTTAGCGCATTTGAAATCATTCAAATGCGCTTCCAAGCTCCAACTCACCACAAATCGAATGTTGCCAATAATCAAGTGCGACCAATTATCTTCCTCGAATGGCTCTCCTCCAGCGATGACTAAATTGGCTCGGAAGCGGCTAATGACATTCTGTGAGTCAAGGAGCCAATCATCTTCCAAATACTCTTGCCTGAGAATGAGAATGTGGCTCTTGTATCTTGTTTCATTTTTATTTATTTATCTATTTTTCCAGCTCCCCACAAAATATCTAACCCTGTGCAAATAGTGTGGCATTTCTCCTTTTTGACATTTCATGCATGTTTTGAGACCTGCTGCTTATTAGTTTCTGGATCAGGTCCACACTGGCACGGTTGATCAGGAGATACTGCGCTTCGTTCACCAACGACAGGCTTGCAGAGGAGGCAGCTGCAACCGAAATGCCACAAATTACTTCAAATTCTATTTACAAAAGAGGGTGAAAAAGACGGACTCCCTGCAAAATGTGAAATGACAGAAAGGTAGTCTATTCATAACAAATGCCATCCAGCAGTGCTTATGGATGATGCTCAAGAAACACATGAGCAGCAGAGAAACAGAGAAAAGGTGAATGATGTGAAGGCACCTTCACTTTGCTTCTTTTTTGCCTCCCGGGTAGAATCGGGATTTTGGCGAATCAAGCGGCATGGCTGCACAAGGAACTCTGAAAGCCACGATGCAGCTTCATCTCCACAGTCGACAGTCTCCACTCTAAGGGTGAGGTGGGGAGAGGTTTATATTCATGAATCACCAGGGGAAATTTGTAGAATTTCATAGCACGACCTCAGTGTACTCCGCTTCTTTGGTCCTGCGTCTGATCAAACAATCCCTGGATGAATTGGGCTCTTCAAGATCGAATACAGATCTGACAGTCGATTTATATTATTTCTTCAATATTGTATGAGTTTTCAAAAATGGCAAAAGAATAGTTGAAGAACACTTGAATGAATCTGTACAAACGATGACCTGTTGAATGAATGTTAGAATTCACATCTATCTTAATGATAATGCAATTCCAGGATAGATGGTTTAGAAGCTAATATTCCCTCTTTTCACATTTAGACACCTCTTTATTTTGACAAACCAGTGACCACATCGTTTCTTGCTGAGGCAGTAACAAGTGCCCTAACTAGCTAGCTGCAGAGACGTTCCCTCTCCAGGCCACACACCATGCTGGTAGAATGCAGAATTAGAGCACAGTAGAATTTTGCTTCCCCTAATCCAAATACGATGTGCTGCATTTATAAGACAAGCCTGGACAATGAAGCTCACGCTGAGCATTTGTACTAGTTAGGGTGTTTATCTCAGACACGAAGAGCTGATATGTGAAATATCATTTCCTCATTTGTGCATTAACGGTATTGTGCTTTTCACACAAGGTGATGTATTTGAGAAAATGTCTTTTGAGCGCTGAAGACCCATTTAAAACTCGTTTCATTATTTAAACATACTCCAAAAAAGTGTTCATTATTTGGCACATTGGCAAGGCGTTTTATGGCTCTACAAATAAAAGATGAAATGTGTTATTTAAATGAGCCAGGCACTTACTGATCAATCCTCTAAATACATTTATTCATTAACTGACTGGTGATTGAAGTCACGTTGCGGCTGTTGAATCACACATGCACCTTTTAGACTGTGAGGACGCAGAGAGTAATAGCTGTCAATGCTCCAGAGGTTCAGCTGTTTGAAAATGGCAGCTCACCTGTCGCCACACACTCTACTCTGACACACCCTGGGTGCTGTGCTCACTGGAGTGTTGTTTTCCAAGGGAATTGAAATGGTATCCATCCCTGTAGGCAAGGGAAAACAGATCCATCTCATAGACTTTATGCATGAATATACAGGTGATTGAAATTTTATTTTGTATTTTTCAAATATGCGCTGATTTTATGCATAACGACACACCCTGTCTGACCTGGCGCTTGGAGGAGTAATTTGTTCGTGACGAGGTGAACTTGTGGACGAATGAGGCATAGCCTCGGCTCTCTCTTCTGACTGAGGTAAACACCGTTTCCATTCACCACCATCCAGCCTCTGTCATAAAGTAAACCCAAAGATCCCACCGGCCAGCTGTGGACCTGCATGTACAATCGGAAGAGGTCATATCGAAATATGGTGAGACAAAATGTCAAGGGGAGGGAGACGGAGACTGGAGAGAGATAGTGGGGGGGACATGGAGAGAGCTCATACCTCGTATGCTCCACATGATTTGATGGGGTATATATAGATATTGGTTAGCGTATAAAATCCTTCACGGACGCTTGCATCTGTGCTGACGCCTCCGGTTCCAAACCCTCTCTTTGACACTTCTGTGCGCTTATTGTCGTGATGGTCCCGATGCATTTTGCCGTTTGTGGCTGGAGGGTCTTCATTTGAGCCCAGGGATGATTTGACTGCTTTAAGCCTCTCTAATCTAACTTGGTCAACTTTCACTGGTTTCTCTACAAAGCAGTCAGCAACAAAGCTCAGAAACTTTTGACAATCCTCAAAGGTTGACATGTAGCCAAAAGACACCCGAACAGACCCAGTGGGCTGGCCGTCCAACAAGTCTATGTTGTCTCCGCAGACGTGACCAGCCTTCGAAAAAAGATTGCATTCGTATTAAGTATCACACTGGTATTTTTTTCTTTTGATTTTGATTTATCATTCCTTATACATGAGCACTCACCTGTAGGTTACTCTTCACTTGCCGATTGGTAATACCAAGAAAGAGCTGGCAGGCTCCCGTGTTGCAGAAACAACCTGTGCGTACATGAATATTGTACAGACTTGCCATTCTGTCCACCTTAGAGAATAAGAGATTCTGATTTGTTTTCATATCCACCAGTATTGCCGATGCAAGCAGTAATTAAACTGTTGTTAAGAATTGATAATGAAATCTATTTAGAGACGGTACCTGAGAGTAACCAATTATATGTCCATAAGAATCCATGAGGTTGAAGTTTAGCACTGCACCCTGTGTGCGTGGACTCTCAAACTGGCCCTCTGTGTATATCTGAGCCACGGGTTGTCCGTTGCCATGGCAAAGACTTGACAGCAGCATGTAAGTGTATTGCGCTAGGCCGAATGTGTGCAACTGGATGTTGTGCATGCCCCCTGAAGGCATGGAAGAGACAGAGAGGGCTGCTGTGAATAATTTCTAGGTGCTAATTGTTAGCAGAAATGAAAGCCTTTTGCCCTTACCTGTGATCCGTTGCAGAACTTCAAAACCGTGATTGACTGCAATGATGTCCAGAAAAGAAATGGTTCCATCCTCAAATCTTGAAGAGAGGAGAAATATTTTTTGGTGAGAAATAATGCAGGAGAACAATGTAACAAAAAAATGGACATTGTAGAAAGCATTGAAGGTTTCAAAGGCTGTTGCAAAGCTGTTACCTTTCAGAAATATTTGCAGCAGGGACGTAGAAATCTTCCCCTGAAAGGTAAGCTGCTGCGGTGCCTCCTCCGAAATAAGTTTTTCTTAGCATGCCTGCAGCGTCGTTACGGACAATGAGCGCCCCCAGACCTGTGGGGAAGCCAAACATCTTGTAGAAGGAGATGGGGATGAAATCAGCTGGGCACTCCTGTAAGTTTAGAGGCGAAGTGCTGACGTGAGAGGCTGCATCCAGCAGCACAAACCAGCGGCCCTGGTGGTTACATGCTGGGTGAAGGTGTCTCGCCTGGATGCCTTTCACATAACCAAGAGGATACTTCCTGCCTGAGAAATTGCTCTGGGCTGGGTAGCAGAAGAGGTGCGGTGTCTGGCAAATAACATCTTCACCTTGAGCTACATTCTTTACCCTATTTTCCACTTCTTGCCATGACACGGGTAGAGTAACAACCCCCAGGCCGGACGTCAGCCCTCTGATGCCAACCACAGATGTATGGCTGTCAGTAAGATAGCTGAAGTAGCTTCCATTTTCTTTTTCCGTATGCGGCCTCCAGGGGAAGCTCTCAGCCACCAGTTTGAGTGCCGCCGTACAACCAGAGGTAAAAATCACAGAGTACTCCTCTGGTGTGGTGTTAAAATGTTGCAGTACCCTGGAAGAAAACAAGTAGCATATCATGTACACATCAGCAAACTTTAAAAAACGTCTGTTTCTGAAAGCACAAGTAGAGTAGAGAATGTATCAGAAACCTGTATCGGACTCTCTCCACTGTGTCGTGTGTCAGTCTGCTGCTGGGATTCAGGCTGTGCGGGTTTCCTATTGATATATTTTATAATCAAAGAGAACAGAAATAAAATGTACCCAATGTCAGATTGAAGGGGAACAAATGCGTCATTTCCATAAAACAGGGCATTTGGGCAGAAGGGAAGGGATTAACAAATTATTGTCATGATTAAAATGTTTGACTTTGAGGGATCACGGGCTCACTGGCTACTCAAGCTAAATGGTCAAACGCAGTCCGGACTAACTTCAGAAGACACTGTGAGAAAGAGTTTCAATAATTCATGATTTCAGAATTTACATTTTGTCGGATTCCAGGTGCCTCCACCTCTTCATCTGCTGGGTATTTCTCTTTTCAGCTCTGTGAAGTACATGTGTGAACCACACATGGGTCCTTCGCGTGCAACTAGCATAAATTGTGCCACCAATTGAAAGGCTAATTTTCGTATTGGACATTGAACGTGTTAAACACAGCAGTGAATAGTATTTCTCAAACCTTGACAAACAAGGGATTGATTTTTCCTCCTTTTGAAAACACAGATTAGACAAGCCGTGACAGCATAGTTATAGATTGCCACTGAGGTGCGATGAGAGTATAACAGTCATTTAGGGATTCCAGCTAATTCCAGGATTGATGGCACGGTGGAGGTATTAATCACAATAAATAAGACCTGACAAGGCTTGCAAATTACAATAATGAAAAGTCAATCTCTACTGATGATGACTTCTTTATCGGGGGGCAATCAATGACACTACATGACAGATTCCTCACATTTTCCCTGAAATAGTCGAGCGATTAAAGGCAATTTTGGCTACTAAATCATTATAGTAGACGTACATCAAAATGTTCATCACATTGAAGTCTGACCACCCTCAATGGTACTGGGTTTAAAGCCCCGACCCAAGAGCTTGAACAGGCTACGGACATGCATGTTCCTTTGACCCCTGACTTCTCTGGCCAGAATCAATTTCAGAACACATGTTCATTAAACATGGACATGCAATATAGGCTACATGTTGAGCATTTTGATCGATGTGCTCTGGTAACAATGTACAAACCACACGTTGAATATCCAACCATTCAGCCATTTCGGTCTCAGCCTCAGGAACTACACAAACATAGTCATTTACAAAGGTCACCTCCATTATTTTCGGTGTAAATACATTGAGAATATCACAAACTTCCTCGGTGATGATCATGGCTGGGGGCATTAATAATTTAGTCGCACTAACATTGTACTGGCTATTACGCTCAATTACTCCTCATTAAGATAATAGGGCTTAATGAAAGACAGCATTTTTGAGGGAACCATTTCAAAGCTTATTAGTAACTTACCATACACATTACTGGCGATATCCTGACAGTAATCCTTGAGTAGAGATTCGGGGTACAGGGTGGCCGCTGCGTGATCCAAATACGTCATTCCTATTTGGACAAACAGCTGTCAGAGACGCGTCCCCCACCGTCTCCTCCGGGACAATCACTTTCCAAACACTCCCACGTCACCTTTCAATCTGCTGAACTCCTGCGCGATGATGTCTTGCATACTTTGAGCATATCCATAGTGACTCCAAAGTTGTTGGAAAGTTTGGAAAGTACAAAGTTGGTGGTAATCCATCGCGCCGCTTCGGACCTGAGGGGGCGCGGTGATGTGAGACGTATCGCGTTAGATGGTTAATGGTCACGAAGCGACATTAAGGGTTATTCTCCTTTATTCGTCCTCTCCTAAGCGATCCCGGCGACAAACTCTTCTGACGGCCAAAAGGTCGACGGGATGTTTCTCGTATTTGCTCCCTCCCACTTTGAGTTATTTAGTAACTTGCTGATTTCGTGTTTTGCTTTACAACCAGAGGTTTCAGCTGAAAGCTCACCACCCGTTAAACATTTATTCGCAATTAATATAATTAAATCTGGATCATGTTACTGGTTTTATGCTACATAAAAAGAATTGAGGCAGCAGGAAGAGATGAAAACAGATCATTATCTTTCCAATAGCGTGGACAAGGAGCCATAGTCATGTGCTATGCGTGACTTTTAACCCATACTATACCATCAAGAGCAGTTATACTTATTCTCAGGACTGTATTATACTCACATAATGTTTCATGTCCTACTTTCACCTATAAGCGCAAACACACACACACTTACATGGAACGACGAGTATGATCCATAAGCAAACCCACCCACAAAGACATTTAAACTTTAAATGGTGCATCCTTGTCTACCACATTTGTAGATATGTTTTGGCATCTCATGTCAGTTAGGCTTTCAGTAATAGCAGCAGATTCTCGTTACAACTCCCAGTAGTCACCTCACCAGTAATCACTTTACATGAAATCCTCACCGCTCTAATCTCATTGACACACACCACACAGGAACAAATTAGTCACAATCGGTTGGCCTGAAACGCCTGATTTTCTGTCAACTCCCAGCTGAAGAGAAACACTAAATGTTTTTGCGTGATGCCATACTACTGATACACAGGGTATCATTTGAAGGCTGGCACCAGATAAGGCACTCTGGCCAACAGCATTTCTTGCTCACCATTTACTTAAATCATTCTTAGGACCTGATTGTGCCTCTTAGCAGCACGTGCTGAACCCTCAAGCAGGGTCATTACGTCGTCTAAACTCTGAAAGAAAAAGGGCAATTGTGAAATACATTAATTTTATAGAGTTTCGATAATTTCTTTAACCTGGGGGCAGATGCTACTTAAACCTTGAAAAAATGTAACAGAGCCGTATTCCCTGTGAGGCTTGTTATCCTTAAACGTAGAAAAGACATTACACTTTGTTCAGATAGGCGGCAACAAGGCTCACAGCAGCCATCATTGTCTTCGTGCAATGCACTGAGCAGTAATTAAATTTGCCACTTACGCTTCACCGATTCATTTCCCTCACAAATTTCAACCTCAGCTGCGAACTTTTTTTTTTTTCTCCCCCTCCTATTCTGTGCAGGAGAGCCGTCATGTGTCTCGCACGGCCTCGTTTCAAGGGCAGAAGCGCCGTTCGGCTCGGTGTTGGGGGGAGGGCAGAGCGAGCGAGGGCAGGGCAGAGGGGTGAAGCACCCCCACCAAGACATTGTGCGCAACATCGCTAAATGCCTCCAACTCCGCTTCGCACGCCTCACAATTAGTCAAGTCGCTTGTACAATGCGCAGATTACACCGCCGCCGAATTAGTCTAGGGGAAAACCAGGGCCCTGCCTCCCAGCAAATCTAATGACCGACACAGCGGCCAAGCGGGGCTGAGCATCATCAGTTAACAAAGCTCTCTTGTCCTCGGCGCGTCTGCGTGTGTTTTTGAAGCTTCCAAGAACTTCGATCTTTGTGGCGGTTCCGTTTCTGGCGGGAGAGACAGCCCCCGCGCTCTCTGTCAGACAGTGTGTGCGTGGAGAGCCTCTTCGACCTGCCCTCGGGCCTCTCCATCTTGTGGATCTCGATGTGCGGAGGAACGCCTCTTTCGTGGCTCTGACAGGGAGAATTAAGCGAGAGATGTGGGTTCGCTTGCCTTGCGTAGGGGCTTATCCTGAGCTTAGCTGAGGGACTAATAGCAAAGCCTGCCTCCCATCCAGGCGGTTGAGGGCATTGGGAGCCATCTGTCCACTCCGCCATAACTGACAACAAAGGGGGGACGATCACTGAACACGGATCATAAACTAAAGGGCTGTACATTTAGAAGATACCAGCAATAAAGGAGAGGAACAACTTTTTTATATGTAAGGTCAGTACTTCATATCTTGTTGGTTTACTGGCCTTTTGGTAACATAACGATGTAATATAACATAAAGGGGCTCCTCTGTGGAAGTTTCCAATGGGAGCAATGTTACAGGCAACGATGTTATTAAGCTCCTGCCAGACAGGCAGTCAGCCATTGTTTTCAATGGTTCTTCCATGGTAATGAAATATGATAAACATATTAAGGGCTAACACATGAGCTTTATTCGGATGGACCGCCTATCGTCCATCACTTTGAGATGTTATTAAGATATTCTTAATTTGAAATAAATCAGATTGGAGGTTAATTGAGGTGCGTGATGAACCTGACTTCCTCGGTGGAGGAGTCACCTCTGTTGCTTAAAGATGTGACTAGTCAATGCTCCGAGCTCCACTGGGAAATGATTTAGCAAAATAGCCAGAAAATGTGAGCCAGTTAGACGTGCTTGACACTAAATGTTTGAAAGTAACAATTACAGAGCTTTTTTTCTATCTAAACAGCAGTCCTCCAAAGGGTTTGTCTTTTTTTTTCTTTTTGTCATTACCAGGTTTTTAATGTTCAGCATGTCCTCTGAGGAGAGTTATTTAACAATCAAACACTTCACGACATGCACTTACTTATTGTCCTGCATTTACCCTCAGGATTAATTTTCTGAAGCGCGTTTCAGTGCACTGGGAGTTGAGTTAGATTATCTTTCTATCACTGGGTACACTGTTTCTGCTCTTGTGCACCAGTGTTTTGTTCTGAAGTCTTGAGTGGGCGCTGACATGCAAGAGGTGACACAAATGGGTCAAAAGGGTTTTAGCATTAACTAAACAAATCCCGGCCTATAGGATTAGACTGCGATGTTGCTGTGTGTTTGATGCATTCACTGTATGATTAGAATGCCAGACAGTAGCCGAATACAATGTTATCTGCATCCATGGCGCCTTTTTAGTCGTTTGCATTCAAACAACAGCTCTGAAATTGTGGTGCAGGATGTGTGGACCTCCCAACAGAGAAATGAAACAGTTGATGAAAAGGGTGAAAGCAAATAGTCTCACAAAAGCAATTGTTATCATTTAGGGGTGCTTACATTTATTACACTGCATTTTATCAGTTCTTATGTGCATCAGAAGCACTCAGATCTCCACTGCGGAAAAAGCTGGAGACTGTGGAAGAAAGTGCTGCCGATAAAATAAATCTCAGCTATTGGAAAAGCACATTTTCTACTTGGAGAGTATCACACTGATCATGTCACATTTCATTAGAGGGGAAAGAGGGTCTACTACCACAGGTGGCGTGCCTCTGTCAAGACTGCACTCATTTTCTGTCTTTTTTAGGTGTGGGATGGAACCTGAGAGATCTATGTTTACCCGATTGTGTGAGTGTCTTAGCAAGGATTTGGAGGTTGGGGTGTCAGAAGTTATGAGTAATATCTGCTATTGTGTGCCCTCTACTACAGCTTTTGGGGGATATGAATTGAGAGGTTTTCCCCAGAGATGTCAAATAATCATCTTCAATCTGTCTCAACAAATGAATGAATTGAGTCTCAGATGCACTGTTTAGGGGCTTTGGTGCACATTTAATACATTTGAACTCTGCCAAAATGCAGAATAGCTGCTTTTTTTTTGCTCAGTGCTTGGTATTTTCTGATGAGAAATTCTCGCTCTCAGTCCTTGGGCAGCAGAACACAACATTTTCTACCTTTTTATGCAGGCTTCCTACATGCGGTTATCTAGATATGCTGTTCCCATCATGAGGAACCAGCTTTTGACTTAATGTAGCTTATTAGGCACGTGACTCAAGGACCAGGCTCGAGAATGACACAGTTTGCGGATATTCACATTCAAACTTCAGTTCCGCCCCCTTTAAGGGACTGAGATCTATCCACTGTAAACACCCAAATCCCACTGCAGCGGTTAGCGATCAATGAGATCCCTACATAAATTTCCTTACCTGGCACCATTCCTCTTTTCACCGATAAAGCTGAGTGCACTCGACGTATATTTAGCAAATGGCAGACTGGTATTGATTCAGCTATTTTTGTACAGGTATTTGTACCCCTTTGGTACTAAATATGAATCCTGGCCCTTGGGTCCAGCTTGAGAATGAAAAATAAGCGCCCCTTTGATGAATGCAGAGTCATGTTGTCACGTCTGCTGCTCTGCCTGCACTGCGTCAGTACATTGTATTTGTTGTGTTGCTAATTGGACATGCAGCCAGAGCTGAACAGAGCAGACGCTGTGTGTCGTCGGTGTGATGTTATGAGACCGTCACACAGATGTCACGTGATCCTTGGGGGCTCAGATTCGACACAACTGGCTGCCTTCATATTTTATCTTATCCAGGGGAGTCACAAGTTGTATTTAGCTGGAACTGAAGACATCGCCTCATGTGATGATTGCACCTACTGATAGGCTGCTCTGCCCCCAGTCACAGCTACGGGAGCGACTCTGGTCCAGCACTCATCTGAGAGCGATGAGCTCGTTGATTGATTCCAGAAAGGGGAATTCAATTTCATTTAGTGACAGCTTAAAGAATGACTCTACTGTCGTTGCAGCCCTTTTTCTGTTTTGGTGTATTTCTTGCGGTCAAGGTAATGATCTATAGAATTCCCTGATTGATAGTCCATTTTCCTCCGCTACAAGTGCTATAAAACAATAAGGGATCAGTCCAAGATGCCCATTTAATGTTTTTTTTAATGATGCCTGATTTAACAACGCCATTCCTTCTGTGATTTTTCTGCTACATTGGATGGGATTTATTCAATAACCACACAAAAGAGACATAAGTAGGATCTCATTGTTGAGCTCCAGTAATTCTTAAGGTTGCTTATGATGGCTTTCATTTCTTGAAAACCATAGTATTAATTCAAAAGTTTTCAAAAACAGAAACATCACAATCTGTTTTCAAGAACCGAAATACTACAAGCAGTCCCTGCTCGGTTGTTCTAGTGGTGCATTTCATGGCTCCTGCAGCAGCAGCACTTTCATGATGATCAATAAAAGCAGGATTTGTGATAGCCACCATGCGAACGGGTAATAGGAGGCTTGAAACTTGTAGTGCCAGCCGCAAAACACTGACAATGGCTCGATCTATACTCTCTCCCCTCTGCAGAATTCATGTAAAAGATCGGAAACAAAGATGTTGTCTGACAAGGAAGAGATGGCCTCAGATGGGGGTCTGAATGTTATGCTGACGCTAAGGTTGCTTATGCATGGAAAGGTAGGAAAAGCAGAAATTAACCCAGTGTGAAACTACTGAAATTTATTATTTTGGTCTATTCACAGTCAATAAACGCTGAAATAATTCCATGTACTGCAGTATTACATTTGTTGTAGATCCTACGTCTATGTACCTAATAACCTTTTTTGAACGTTGTCCTATTGTAAAGATACAAACCTCACACACTCAATCTGTGTCTCTTCATTCACAGGAAGTGGGCACCATAATTGGGAGGGTACGTTTAGTTTCAGCTCCATCAGCCGCTCATTCACACACTGTTTGCTTTCAGATTTATTGTCGTCTACTCGCATAACGTAATGATTTCAAATATTTTTTGTCGCACGCATTTCAGAAAGGGGAAACAGTGAAGAAAATGAGAGAGGAGGTGAGGCCTGAAAAGTTCAATATGTGGAAAAAAACAGAAAGTGTATTGTAGTCTGGCACATCAATCATGTCCCACTCACAGACGTTGTGTTTTCAGAGTGGGGCGCGCATCAACATATCAGAGGGATCATCTCCCGAGAGAATAGTTACAATTACTGGACCCACTGATGGCATCTTCAGAGCTTTCTCCATGATTGCCGAGAAGTTTGAAGAGGTATGAATCTGAACTTGTGAGAAAGCAAACACACATCACCGCAAAAGCCTCTTGAGACAAGGTGAAGAAGTCTGTCAAGTGTTTGGAGGCAGACTTTTGCCTGTCCTCTAAAAGGAAAGCTGCTTTTTCCATTTGATTGACATGGGCTGTCCCCTCCCTTAGGACATAACTGCGGCGATGGTCAATAGCAATGTGACGAGCAAACCACCTGTGACCCTGCGCTTGGTTTTCCCGGGCAGCCAGTGTGGCTCACTAATTGGCAAAGGAGGTTCAAAAATCAAGGAGATCAGAGAGGTGAGACATCCCCAATTTCAGCAGTGGAAAGTTTTAAGTGACCATATGGCACCAAGACTTATTCCTTCTGCTCCAATGCCAATGTATCAAACATTCCAGTCAGATGTTCATGTTTTTCTGGATTTTCAAATGTATTTCTCGGGTTGCTGCACAGTTAACTCCCACTGATTATGCCAGTAAAGATGGGCAAAGGCTGAATACCCATGCTGAATAGGCAATATTTGTGGATGCCTCTTCAAATATTGGAGCACACATTGCTATTTGGCTTGCAGCTGCTCCCTGCATGTCAAAATGTGTTGAGGGTAATTTGCTAGTGCTTGAAACTGAATTTCAATTTCGGTTGATGGTGTGCTTTTTAGCCGGGGAAAAATAACCTTTGTTTTTCTGTTGTCTGGCAATCCCCAGACCACAGGCGCCCAGGTTCAAGTGGCAGGAGATATGTTGCCGGACTCCACTGAGAGAGCTGTCACCATCTCCGGCACTCCACAGGCCATCACTCAGTGTGTGAGACACATCTGCTCTGTCATGATGGAGGTAAGAGCGCTACCAGAGTGCAGATGATGAGCTCATTCAGAAGCTCCAATTAGGGGTTGAGTATGTCACATTTGTTTAAGATGCGATCCATTCACGCGAAATCTATCACGGTGTGCTGACAGCAGATGCAATTGGGGGGGTCAGCTTTGACCTGGTGTTTGTCACCCTCATTGGAGCAAGATGCTTTTGTGACTACTCTCGGCCACTCAAATGAATGGCTGGTATAAGTGCAGTGGAGCAAAAAATAATAATTTACCACCAAGCCGGCGGTAATCGCAGAAAAATGACTCAACAGCATCAGTTACGCCCATTGAAACAAAGCGTATTGGCGCCTCTCTGCAAGAATAGTGCAAAATACTGTTTTGCTGTCATTGTATGAAAAAGGAAGGGCAATGGTGTCATGCCAGTTTATGCACATTTCCGTGTCAGTATGAACGCAAAATTGCTATTTAATGCTGCCATTGCTACGGTTTGGCTGGTATTGTTGTGTGTATTGTCATTTGTGGCAAGCTGATCTGTAATCAGGGAAACCTGCAGTAAGAAATGGCAGTGCTCAGCGCTGATCGGCAGCCGAGTACAGCTCCGCTCATTTTCAGGCCGATTCCGCAACATGCTTTACCCCATAGTTTTCCTTTGTCTGGCACGGCTACTGTGCTCTGGCCAGTTTTGTTTCCAACCAGATGGACCACTCTTAGTGTTATGTTTCCTTGAGCAGTTCATCTAAGTGATGGCACAGACTGCAAAACTGCTCAAATTTCAAGCTTTGTTTACATCAGGGGTTGGCAATCCAAAATGTTGAAAGAGCCATATTGGACCAAAAAAGTAAAAAACAAACCTGTCTGGAGCCGCAAAATTTTTTAAAAGCCTTATATAAGCCTTATTAATGAATCAGATATTTATTCTTAACATTTTTACAGCATTTGAAAACGTTAAGAATCTTTGAGTCACATTTTTCCTCCCAAAAAAAAACATATTAAAACAAAAAAATAAAATTTTTCCCATTTTTATCCGTTGTCACACATTTTTGAAAATTCCCCAGGGAGCCACTAGGGCGGCGCTCAAGAGCCGCATGCGGCTCCATAGCCACGGGTTGCCGACTCCTGGTTTACATGGATGCCTGTCAAAAAGCTGATATTGGGGGAAAAAAGGCTTCTAGATTAACGATTAGATTAGCGAATATAATCTTGCGGTTGTTTTGTGCATATGTAGAACCCAAATATTGAATAATTGATCGTAAAATAGAGTGCGCGCCAAAGGCATTTTTATTTGACAATGACATTTCGGTCGTATAAATTGAACAGTGACCCACTGACATGAACGGAGAGATAAAGCTTTCTGTCCCTTCCTTATGTTCTCAAAAACTCAATTTTCCAGGAGGGCACTATTCCATTCACAGCGCCATACTCTGAAATATCATAGCGATCTCTCTAAACTCAAGGGTAATTTTCCCTCCTGTTGAGAATGGCTCCAAAAACACCACCTCTCTCACTCCACTTTAACCGATACCTCTCAAATTTTCTCGCTTTTTGATGTTCCACCGTCCGCCCAGTCACCACCGAAAGGCGCGACCATCCCATACCGTCCCAAAGGCATGCCGGCAGGAGCCCACGCGATGTTGGCGCAGCAACACGCAGCACAAGTATGTAACCAACGCCGGGGGGAGGCGGGCAGGGGTCATCTAGTTTGCAGTTTGACTCGTGCGGCTCAAACTTGCCAATTTCATTTCATTCACTTTTCATTGAGGGTGGCTGAAAAGATGAGGTAATGGCAATATACAGCGTCTGCTCATTCCAGATTGTCCTTCATTTACATTCACACTCCACCCGCCCCTCACCCAAACTGTAAAACCACAAATATATCATGGCTAAGCCTCGTGCCTCCGTCTGTCCTGAGGTTGGCACGGCCTGCTGTGACCTATCAGACATCTGTTAATGCAATTGGATTTCCGAACATTTTAGATGAAGTGGGTGGGGGAATATCAGCTGACATTTAGAGGAAATACCATTAAATCTATACACACTGCAGCTATGGAAAGTGGAGCACAACTGCTGAGTGTTTTGTTTTTTTTTTCTCTTCAGAAGGCCTCAGTTGCAGTATCTGTATATTTGTCTATTTTTTCACACAACTGGTGCCACGTAACAGAATAAACTCATTTCAAGTGCGATGACACAGCATGCATGTCAGAGCCAGCCCTGCAATACCGCAATTCCTCTCCTGTTTCCTCACAGGCCTTCGCGCTCCCAGGGCAGTACGCTTTCGCTCACCCAGACGTAAGTGTGTTTGTGCACGCTGAC
>OMPJ01001619.1:5625-24188 GCA_900312935.1 Carapus acus
GGGAGTCAGCACAAGCCTCCACTGACACACCCCTGCACGTGCGTGGGTGCGTGGGTGCGTGTCTGCTCACACGCACAGCCGTGGCTTTCTGACAGCGGCATTGGCTCCGTTTCAAACGTGAGCCGCTGCGAATTTGGCTCCTAGAGAGCTGCTGAGAGGGAAATAACTGTTGGGTTTGTACAAATCCTTCTCTCAGTGCCGAGGCGGTGCATTTTAATTTTATCTCCTTTTAAGAGGAGAAATTGCCTAGTGGGATGAATAAAACTGCCATTTTGCCATCTGGTGGGAATCTTAAGCTCTCGCTGAGAGGCTGCCCGACTAGCGGTCTGGTTCGAAGCAGAATAGGTGAGGAGGATGAGGTGAAAGGTGGTGCTCTATACCGTAAAGGAAGCACCGAGTAATTCAAGTTACCATTACATAAGCACACATTCAGATGGCAATAGCCCCTCGCAGGCCTACTCTCTCCGTGCGGTGGGGCTTCCAATTGATTTAAATGAATTGCATCTGCTGGGGACTCCTGCCACCATACTTGAAAGCCCACTCCAATATCTACATAATGCATGAGCACGGGCCGCTGTGAAAGCGCCTGCACTAAACATGTTTGTCACTAAAGCAGGGAAATGCTTTTTGCGAGTGTAGACGCAAGACATCTGCTCACACCGAAAATCACCTACACACCACATCAGCTACCTGTGATAAAGGAGAGTTCGGCAGACCACATGTGTTAAGAAATAAAGACGGGTATTATTGAGGGTTCTGGAAACGTGGCGATGAATACTGAGCAACCAGCATTTCTGAGAGTATGATGGCTAGGTGTTTGGGCATTGGCAGTGAGCACTTTCGTGTATCACTTATGATGAAAGCTATACATTTTCTGTAGATGCAACGCCGACGCTCAAGCAGGTATTCCATTTTGTAAAACTTCTGTTTGTTTTTGTGTCACTCATGCTTAGAAATCTGCCGGTGTATAGACATCAATGTCTTCAGGTCATACGGGATAAATCTATAATAGCTCAACATGTCAGCCCGGAGCCATCAGGATGACATGAGTGGAAAATGCAAGTAATCATTTAGTGCAAACTGAGTCTCACTAATTCTGTAATCAGTAAAACAGGCAGAGGGGAGCTGTGTGTCGGCTATTCAATGCTGTGCTCACAGCAGTTATGTAACGTGGTCACACAGGTTTTTGTGTAGCTCCTTGATTCTTCTAAAAGCTACAAATCATCCAGTTTCTGATGCCATTTGGGACAGATCTGAGATCGCACTTGGAGAGTGTGACGGATAGTGGCACTCATCCACGCAAAGTGATTCCGCTTGTGATAGATGAAAGGTGACAGCACATGTCTGAAGTGGAGCAAAGCTTTTAAACATCCAAATGAAAAGTTAACCTTGAATTTATAAAACAGCATTTTTCTCCCTGAACTCTCTCGCACTCTGGTGCACACACATACAGGTGCAACAAACACAAGATACAGAGAGGTTATGATAATAGATATTTATGTACATTTGAACGAATCAAAAGAAAATTAAATGGTCACATTTTCGGACCACCAAAGCTATGAGTCTGATTTGTGGTGTCTACTATTGCAAACCTACAGTATATGCAATGTGTATCTAAAAATGGTGATGTGTTTGTCCTCACTGCTTACAGTGTACCACATCCACACATTTCTTTGAGGTGATTAATTCCACTTTGAAAACAAATTCTAAATACACTTTTGGTAATTCTAGGTCCAGTATGTGAAGGTGGATCGAAAGAGAAAAAGGGTGAAGAGAAAAGGAGGAAGGGAAATACCTTCTTCAGAGCTGACATTCTAGGTGAATCCTCCTCCTTCAACAGCCCGCTCACATGCTAGAGTCCAGAGCCAAGTTTGGAGGGTGCGCAAATCCAAACTCAGCCCGCTGAGCGCCTGCTTAGTATTCCCATCTCGCTTCCAGCTCGTCCTGGAGCGGCCGCCGTCTGCGCATGCCCAGAGCGTTTGCATCATGGCCACAGGGAGCGCTGTTGCTCGATAGAAACATAAATCCAATGTAGATACTGTAATACTCCCTCTAAGTGAGAGGAGAGCATAAGGCGCCAGTCCATATTTTGAATTTCTAATGTTTCGACATCGCATCGTTATTTTCCTTAAATTGGCATTACACAGATATTTTCAAGGTTTCTTACGTGTTGTATCAATATAATCAAAATTTGTACAGATTTCTTTACAGTTCAAAATATCAGCGGCAGACGCGATCACGTCAGCCGATGTACAGACGACGATCACGAAATGTAACATCTAACCATACTAGGTTTTCTAATTTGTATTTCTTCTGATAGCGCTTCTGAAATACACAGGCAATATTCTGCGTTGAGCTTGGTGCGATAGAGCTGACTCCTCCCATGTCTGTCCCATGCCACATTGCACTATAGACTCTGTAGCTGAGATGATAGGGTGTGCAGTGTAAGGAGGCTAAGCCCACACGTTGGACCTTTCCTGCAAGGCTCTGTTCTGGTATATTGCTCCACCTGAGATGCTCTCTAATGTCCCCCTGCAGCCAGGTGCAACTAAATTGTAGCACGACGTTATCGGTATGCCAGCATGCCTGTTAGCATAGAGGCTAGCTAGCTAGCTCCTCATATCATTTATTTAAATGGCCATGGTTAGTTTGCACGGCAAGATAGGTCAAAATGGCTCATAGAAAAGAGGGTAAGCAAACACTCGAGCCATTCGCGACACTGGCGCTACAATCAGTGAGGAGAATGGCGAAATTGTGGCTAACGCTATACTAGTTTTGCTAACAACCTATTTCAACTCTCGCGTCACTTCGATCTCGACTGTAAACAAATGCACGTGCTCCCTGTCAAGACAACGACTGATAATAATAACGATCAGCGTCAGCAATCTGCGGATGAATTGATCGTACACTCTCGATCAAAACGAAGTGTGAAAGACAACCTCACGTCCGCATATTTTGTCCTGTCATATGCGTCAATAAGTAAGCTCGTGATATCCGACTCTTCGTTGCAGTACAAAATTTTCACGATTCAATCAATAGTTTTGAAATGGATGTACATTATAAAAGTGCATTGGAGTTGTCCTTAATATGTGACTATTTATTTACCATTTTATTTACCATGTAAAGCATCACATTTTTCAGGTCCCTACAACCAGGAACTAAACAGTTCCAGTACATCAGTTATGATCGTAAAGCTGTCGCTGTGTTCATGACCACTCTGGGATAGCGGTGTTTACAACTTGAACTACGTATGTGTCATTGGCATAGAAGAAAAGTGAAACGACAGAACAGGATGACACATCTCGTGTAGTACATTATATACACCCAAGCTGGAGAATTACAAATGAGTTAACGGTCCACAAATGTTTGTACTTCAATGCAGTCAAACAAGAAGTAGTGATGCTAAGATTTATGCTAAATCTCAATGTTAGTTGGTCAATCTGTCAGATAACATTTCTTTGTGTGTTTCTTGTTTCACAGTTTTTCAATCAAAGGTGCTTCAGAAGCTTTTCCCAGCACATAGCCAAGAAAAACAGGAGCCCAGCCAGCCAGCAGTTGTGGATAAAGTTGTTGTGAAAACAAGAGCATCTCATAAGACAAATATTACTGGCTGTGAGTTCACATTGACTGTTGTGCAGGTGCATTGTATTGTCATTGTACTGATAAACCTGCGTAATTGTTTGGAATCTGCAGCTTCCTTGCTCTTGTGACAACCCCATTCATATTTCCTCTTACTTAGGTGAAAGAGGAAAGCCAGCTAATCCATGCAGGCGAGTGTACACGGTGCTGCCACCACCAGCAGACTATACTTTGGAGAGATCTGTAACACTACCACTCCCAGAGAACATAAATACTTTAGAGGATCTAGTTGGTAAGATGAGTATAATCTCACATTTATAGACTTGTGGCGCACATCATAAAGCTGGGAGACATTTACGGCACAGTAGTTCTCCAGACTGCTGTCACAATCACTCTCACTGATTCTCTCACCCACCCAGGGAGAACAGGCAAGGATAATTAATTGCTGTTTCAAAACAGATGAGACTTTGAATGCAAAACAGAGTTGTTTAAGTCTTCTGCTCTTCACTGTGCGCTGACTATTGATTATGTTAAAAAGAAAGAGAGAGAGAAAAAAGTCATTGTGGAATGCAGCAAATTTTTTGCATGATTTAATTGTCCTGCAAGAGTTACTTTAAGGCCAAGGTGAAACGTTTCGACAGCTGCCTCTTCTCACTATGCTTCTCATCTTCACTGTCCCCTCTCCATCAGAAAGAAATAAGCTTCCTGGACTATTACACATTGTTCTGTGCTGTTCATCTTAATGCAAACCTCTACCCACTTGAGGGGCATTGACTTGACCTTTGTGTAAAATGGAAGAAAACTTCTTGGCATGGGCATGAGAGAGGACCCAGGGCCATGCATAATGCTGTAAATTTCAATTGATTTAATGTTCCAGTTGCATGAACCTGGTATTAATTTGAACTTGTTTGTATCTGTTTAGCACAGAGCTTGTCCGTGCAGTGTGGCTTGAACAGATGTTCTGCGTAAAAGTATTTTTTAACGTATAGAAGTTATTTTTCGAGGTGTTACTTTCAAAATTGTTTCAGATTGCACTGCATTTTGCAGAGATGGAACCACTGAATGGCGATGTGATCATATGAATCACACACATAATCTGAACATTCGTCTGCATACATCTGTTCCCTCTTGGACGCATCTGGAAGAACAGCACTGCAATTTACTTCTCCATCTTTTCTTCCTGCATGATTCAGCAGGTGTCAAATATAAACACAAATGCACCCCGTAAGCTGCTGTCTCCAAGTCTCTGCATGAATCAGAGGCTTTTATTTCTGGTTTTTAATTTCCTCCACTTTTTTCTAACCACCACGTGATGAATGTGGCCATTAGGAGGAGCAGTCAGGCTTAAAAGAGTGTCCTCACCTCTTTACCGCACGACACATGGACAGGCAATGCCCTGCTCTAGTTTTAATGAGCCACAAAAGGTGAGGATAAATAAAAGTGGTGGGGTTGTAAATTTAACTTAGACACCTTTGGAAAAGATGTGAGTCACACTCACTTGTGCTTGCCCCAGGAGTTAGCAGAGATGCTTGGATGTTTGCATCGATCTAGAGGATGCTAAGGTTAAATGTCTTGTATTTAATAGGATTATACTTAATATTGTGGCTATCACAGTCTCAGTCGCTGGTGTGTAAAATCCAGTCCTGTCTTCCAGTCATCAAATTGAGCTACATTCTTCTTCTTCTCTCAGCTTCACCCTTCGGGGGGCGCCAAAGTGGATCATCCGTCTCCACCTCCATCTGTCCCTCTAAATCCTCAACTGAAACACTTACTGTCCTCACGTCTTCCTTAACCACATCCAAGATCCTTCACTGTTTTCCTCTTCTTCTCCTTCTACCTTGCAGCTCCATCTATAATATCCTCTGTCCAATACATCCACTATCTCCCCTCTGCAAATGACCAAACCTCCTCAGTCTGGCCTCTCTGACCCTCTCCCCAAATTGCCCCACCTTTGCTGTTCCTCTGATGAATTCATTTTTAATAATTTCTAATTAGCTCAGCCTCCTGTCTCTCTATCAGAGCCACTGTTTCTAACCCAAATATCATGGCTGGCCTCCTTACAATGTTGTAAACCTTTCCTCTCAGTCACAAAGCACTCCTGACATTCTGTAGCTCCATGTTGATACAGAGTCAGACTGAAAGGCTCCTTTTGCTGCTTATGTAAAGTAGGAGTTTTGAATGTTAGATCTGAGGTGGATATGTCATCTTGTTGCTCACAGAGGACAGCAGCCACAAGAGTGAAGGAGAGCCTGAAAAAGAGCAGGGAGAGGAGCAGAGGAGGAGGAGGAGGAGGAAGAGGAAACTTCCCCATCCTGTGAAATTATTGAAAGATGAATCGGGCCAGGGTGAGGATCCTCCAAACCTGGAAGTGGGGCATCTCAGTCGCAACAAGAAAAGGAAGATGAAGAAGAAACGACACAAAGAGAAGCTACTCTCCATGGGCTTGATGCCCAAGGCTGCTGCTCTGGAGTTCACCTACCAGAGAGATGAAGAGAATGATGAGGCAGGGCAGAATGAAAGGAGAGCTGCCGAGGTTTCAGATTTCCTCAGAACAACCATGAGCACCTGTTTGTCTGATAGTGAGTATGAGAGAGACAGTTCTTCTCACAGTCCTTTGAATGTTCCTAGAGATGTTTCCCCACATGTTCTCTGACTATCTTTGCTGAATCCAGGCCAACCACTGCCATCGGGACCAATGGAGGACCTGGTGAACGACATAGCCAGCGGACGACGGCCCTCCTCTGTCCTTGCGCAGCTCCACACTCTTCAGACCCTTGTGCAACAAGGAGAGTTGGCAAAATTGCAGAGAGCTCTGGACGACCTCCACAGTAACTCATCCATGTCTCCAGGTCGGTCACACACCCACCTGTCAAACCTTCTCGAATTGTATTTGGCCATGCAGATTTGATGACATCAGCAGAGTTCATTTGGAAATGAGCTGACACCTGTTTATTGTAAATGAGGAGTGTCTCGGGCTTGTGTCTGCTTGCATGTGTGCATGCCCGTCCTTGTCCATACCAGCTTCTTCTTGTCGGGTTACGCCTGGGGCTTCTCTCTGACCTGTTTCTGGCAGGTTCGTACCTGCCCCAGTCTGTCCTTGCTTGTCTGCCTGTCTGCATGCCCCGTGATCCCCATTGTTCACCTGGGCGCACCTGCCCTTACTTGCCCCTATTTGGCCTCCACATGTGTATTCCTGTCCTCAATTTGCTCTACTTGAGTTGCTGTACTCCGTGTGGCATCTTAACACGGATGACGTCCACCTCCACCTTTCCAACATGCCTCAACCTGTTCAACTCAATTAACATCCAGAAAGTGTTTAGGTCCCTCGAGTTTTGTTTTTTCACCTGTGAGCGTTCGTGTGTGCATTTATTTCGTTCGCTGGCTCGTTGTCAGCGTAAACGGATCAGGAGGGACTTTGCAGTCTGTGTGTGCGCGCGTGTGTTTTTGTCTGAAAGACAGCCGTAGAAGTGAATGGAAGCAGGCACTGAGGCGACCTCAAAGTGAAACTCTTCTTTCTCCTGGTCACCTTGACAACAGCATGAAAACCACCTTTCTGTGATGTAAGCCAGAGTTCACAATAGATCCTGACGCGCCCTGTGTTCGTTCTGTCCATGCCACCCCCTCCCGTCTCCCCATTCTCAATCCCCCAACCCCACTCCCGCCTCCGTTTTTGTGAGTCACATCGTGACTTCGCCACAGTTTTCAGATTCTATCATCGCAGAGTCAAAGTCTTCAATTCAGCTGGAGACAGAGCAATTTGTGGAGGCACGGTAGAGGTGACTTGTGAAAGCGGCATTCTTTAGTTTTCAATGATCCATGCCGCCACGCAGGAGTGAATGAGTTTATCTCTGGTCGTGTCCTTCAAGCCTTTGTCGTCTTTGGCAAAGAGTCTCCACCCGTCCTTGGAGTGGAAATCACTTTACCACGTCACTCTGAAGCATAATTCAGTTCCTCCTCTTCTCTGCAGATTTTTTTTTGCTCCATCACAGAGCTCTCCTGGCCTTGCAGCTGTTTTTGTGTTGGCTTGACGTTCTCCGTATATCCACGAAAAATCTCTCTGCATTGACAACCAGCGTCACCATCACCACTATTTTCAGTCCATCCATCCGTAACTGATTGTGTCTCTTTCTCTGCCTCTTCTGTTTTAGAGGAAACAGCCGCCGTCATTTCGCTCCTTAGATGCAGAATCACAGACGCTCTCCCCACGGAGCAAGACTGAACACCCGCCGATGCACATCAATGATCATCGTCATGAAAGCTCATTTCTACCATGCATTGTAAACCCAAACTGATTAGATAACGTGTTGAGCACTGTCATGTAAGAACTTTTCAATGAATAAATCTCTGTGCATTACAGACACACTTTATCCTACTCGATCAGAGCTTTGAACCACTTTCTTTTACGGTTAAATTTTACACACAGCACAAAGAAGCACTAATTTAATTCCTGAAAAGGCAAATGCCGTATCTTCTGCAGCACCCATCTTATTTGCTCTTATTATGATTGCCTGGTCAACCCTAGATTTTAGAGAAAATGGATGGAAGGTGGGCTTTTTAACCAAACCTTCCCCCTTTGCAAAGCTGTTGACTTGGATTTATGCCATTTGTCTACTTGTGCCACGCTGTCATGGCTCACGATGGGCACTGATAAATGGAAATTATTCACGCAATAATTTTCTCGAGACACAATAATGGAGCTCTAATCCTGTTTCCACAGCAAATGGCAATTAATTGGTCCTTAAATGTGTTTGTTTATACTCCCAGGAGCATGTTGCATTGGTCCTTGGGAACAAACGACCAAATGTTGACTTTTTCCTCTGTGTTATGACCCCTATTGAATCTTCTTCTTCTGTAACACTGCAAAGTAATGTAGCCATTGGTGTGTATGCTGCTACCAAAACTGACTTTTTCTTGTATGTGCATGTGTGAGAGTGTGTGTCTGTATGTGTGTGTGGCTCTTAAAGTGGGATACAATTAACATGAGGGCCTCCATCTGTGGCCTCCATTCATGAACGAACACGCCAGATTGCGTGTCTGATGGAATCCCACAGGCCTATTCTGGAAGCATCAGCCAGAGGTCAATGCTCACATTACCTGACACACTCATGAGACAGTGTGAGGCTGCTCAACGCTGCTGTTCCTCCCAAAAGAAGGGTCCTCTTTAGACAGGAGTGTGTTTGGAATGTTATTTCGATGATTAATTTAAAACGTATTAATTGCACAGTGACTCTCGGGCTGTGAGATTGTTCCTGATGTGTGAGTTAAGAGGCAGAACTTTGTGTGAGGCTTAATCACCCCTTGTCAGTCTTAATGAACACGATCCTTTGTTCATTCTGTGCGGCAGTTATCTGATTATTAGATATCAGTGTGCCCGAGAGCTGGCGTGGGATATTAAAGCCCTTGCTTAATTTGCTGTCACAGGCCAGGAACTTGTCACAGATGAACCTCTTTGGTAGGTTTAATACGAGTATTAAAAAACGTCTCTCACCTGCCCCCGCTCCCAAAATGTTATAGATTTTATAAGTCTGGCCGTGGTTTGACTGACACTTTCCTCCGTTGAAGGTCACAAGGCGCACTAAAATACCTACGTTTGGTTTGGGGGCAACGATGCATCTCTCCTGGATTAATTATTATGCATCGCATGCCATCATGCATCATCGTCCCCAAACAGCTGGTTTTGTATTTACTGTTTGGCTTTTGTTTTAGCTGACGCGCACCAATCGGTCACACATTGTTTATAGTGTTTACCACAGACAATGGAGAAATCCAAGCGGGCAACAGTCCATTGCCCTGGAAATGGAAATGGAAATGGGAAGTGGATGAATGAGCTCCAGGAATGGCCTCTTAACTGCCTGTGACGCAACTCCATTAGAAACTATGAAGTTTCTATTATTTGCTCCTCTATGCTCTTTATTACTGTCAGGAGCTGGCTGGGGAAATTGCCCGTGGCAAAAAATGGACAAGCTCTTTGTTTGCCAAAGAGACAGATTATGATTTGCTCAATGAGGAGGAGATGGGTTTTTAATCTCTTGGGTGTCGCTGAGACGTTTTGGTGGCATGAAGGCGGTGGAGGAGAGGGGTGGGGTCGGTGACTCGGAACAGGGTTGGGAGGCTTGGGGGAGGCGTTCTGAGGAGAGCGTACTGATGCTCGCTCGCCTGATGCGGGCGAAGTATGCAACATAATTTATCCACCTGTGCTCTGCCTCTGATGCTTGAAATTGATCTGGATCCACACGTTTAGGCGGCAAAAGCCCGGCTCTGTGTTTGAGGAAACAATCCAACATTCCTGTTATTATCTTCTGTTGTGCACTTTCATCTTTGTTTTCGGGACTGCGGCGTGCCAGAAATCGTCCCCTGAAGCTGCCAGCTGTGAAGTGTGCGCCCCGTTTGGCTGTTCAGCTGGCGACTGTCGGCTGTCTGACTGTGTGGTTCCAGCTTCAGGCAGCTGGCACCCCTACCAACACCGCCCACGTGCTGCGGTGGGATGACAGTGCTCGCGAAGACACACTGTTGCCAACATGGGCACAGTGGTGCACCAGGAGCGTCTTTGTCGATACCACTTGCCAAATAGATGCCTGCCAGGCGGGAAAAAAGGCTCCCTGAAATAACCTGTGACAACTCAGGTGGAGCTGCAACACAACAGGCTGGGCTCAAGTAAATACAATTTTCTTTTTATTTGAGAGAATTGGGATTTGATGGAATCCCAGGCGAAAGTCATTAGCAACAGATTACCCCAAAAATACTGGGGGATTGGCCCAGTGGTTGTCACCAGGAATGGAGCAAGAATCCTGTACACAGTCCAGGTGAAGTATGGTTTACAGAGTCCCCCAGCCAAAAAATTGCAGAGGCAAGTACAGCGCAGGGCTGCAAAATTTTGGGATTAAAGAAAAAAATATGAAAATAGTAGAGCAACTCAAAGAAACACAAGGAATTAACTTAATACAGAGCAAAACTCAGATCTGCACCAGGCTTTACCCTTCATTAACCTTTGAGAGCTGGGGTGGGATAGGGTGGGGGAGGAGAGAGAGACATGGCCAGTTGGCCCTAAGGGACTCCAACCTCTTCCTTTGTATCCTCTGGGTCCCACCAGGACACGCTAATTGATAAATCAGTAATCTCCTCCAGGAGATTAATACCTGGTCTACAGTACACGAACATTTTCTATTATTTCATGCGCCTATTATTTAACCATACCATGTTCTACCATGTTCTATATTTGAAATAGCCTTAAACACTCCACACATGCAGAGCATCCATCCCATTCTACCATATATGGCACCTTCCTCTGTGAAAAGACCTTTAAAACCAGTTGTGCCATCCATATGGTTTGGCACTTGAAACCCAAGAGGCCTGCAAGACCACCACCACAGAACAAGTTAAAAATTAATATCTCTAAGACGAGTGCACATGTCAATTACAGGCCATGACCCTTACCAAGAACAGAACAGAGCAATAGAGCAGTAAATGTAAGTAAGGAATACTGGCATATGAAAGGACTGGTGTCCAAAAGGGTTCTAAAGACAGATCAGACAGAGGGAGGGATGATGCAGATTGGTGGGCACCAGTAGAAAAGACATTCCTGGTGCTTTGGTTTTTCTCCTTGCTCTGAAACATCTTGCCTGGCGAGCTTTCCCACTCCACTCACATCGGCTGCGTTTATCCTGTTGCCACAGCACTGCAGGATGGCACAGGGCACTGCCAGGTGATAAAACATCTGCAGCATCCTTCTCCTAACCTCAAATCCCATTCCAAGGCTGCAGAATCGACATCTTGCACCTGGATGATTAGATGTAGAACCTTCAGTTTTACAAACCCACTGCCTGATCGCTCTTCAGTGATCAGGCATATTACGTTTCTGAACATTGTTTTCCGTCCTGGCACAACGCGGCGCCGCTGCTTGGCGCTGCCCGTCCACACACAGATGGTTGGCACCCCGTGTCCTCCTCTCGTCTCCCCCGCTGAGGCCAGGCGGCCATGTGCATGCGCAAAAATTCCGTACCTGGCCCACAACTTCAATCGATCGCCTCGGAGGAGGAGGCGTCCATGTGCTATCCATCAGCGTGCTGGCATTTCCTGGCACGTTTCCGTGATCAGCTGTCAATTGGACGCAGTACTAGAAGACGCCACTTAGCTACAGCGAGTTTCGTTTGGTGCTCACCGTCTGTGTGAGACTTTCCATTAGTTTGACCTGGAGGAACATTCAGAGCGATAAGATAAGATAGGAAATCGTTCATCGTGCGTTCCTCAGTCTACACGTACCTCTGTCAGGCGTCTGACTCATGTAAACAACGCTTCCTGGCCCTCACACACACCTGGATTAGTGAGCCTAATGCACCCGATGGAAACCGACGTGAAGAACACTGATTACTCTGGGATAAGTAAATGTCTTTAAAAGGGGATTAAATGAAGTAGGCAGCGATTCCCCCGGTAAACACTCATAAACCTAATCTGGTGTTGGAGATAAAGACCTGAGGGAGGCAGCTGCGGTGCATGCCAAAGGCACAAGCCCGATAGGGTCCTCGTGTCCTTGGGTCCACTTTTTCATTTTGCAATTCAAAGGAGGCACCTTTTTAAAGAGGGGACTAGAGTTTCAGTGAGGATCATTTGGGAATGCGCATCGTGCTTTAGGACAACTTCAAGATGACGCTCAGTCTCGTTTTTAGCAATGTCCCACAATGTCTGAGGGAGAATTTCTTCCTCTCCGGCGCCAGTTTTGGAGGAGGAATGTACTTTGAAGCTGTAAAAATATGGATTATTAGGGAGTTGGTGCAATTCATCACCTAAAGGTGAGCCTGGTACCCTCAATCCACTTCCCCAGCACTCGAATTGCCATTGATGTACCTCTGCCAATTGCAGCAGTGGTCATGGTGGCAGAAAATGGGTTTTTAGCACCCCAGTTGTAGGCCTACAGGCTGGTAGCACTGTGGGTTTCCAGCAAAAACTTAATAACGTCTTCGGAGGAGTTGCTGATGGTTCTGAGTTGGCAGCAACCATCCAACAATCACTCACCTCTCCCCGGACACACACTGAGACCAACAAACAATCTCGTAATTACTCGGTGATGGACAACGATCAGGGGCAGCGGTGCACACTTCAAAAAAGAAGCATGGCTGCGGGCACAATGGAGGAGTGCTGCGACTTTTCAAACTGAATTTCAGAACTCAGAAGGTTCGACCGGGGCGAATGTATAAATCAGCACCGTCTTCAATCGGGGATGTGAAATCCAACATGCAAGGCATTCATCACGCTGGCAGGAAACAGCATTACATCATGGTGTCCCGGCCTCCTCGGAGGTTGGGGGCGAGGCGCCGTGGCGTGATGCACCTGGATTGTTTTGACGGATCCTCTCCACGCTGCTGGGCTACGGCGCCTATTGATCTCAATTAGAGGGCGGAGAGCAGCTCGTCCCATCGCACCAGACCCCCCGTCTCACTCCTCATCATTGTTGATGTGAGAGCCGCCAACGCAGTCCGAAGATGAAAAGGAATGTGTGAGGATGTGCCGGATGCAGTGAAGCGGGAGCCGGAATCAAACATTGGGAATGTGGGAGTCTCTCCCCCTCTGAGGGGCTAGACACTGAGTTTTCATATTTATTTGTTTACTCCTCACCGACTAAAAACAAAAGTGCAACAAATGGAGGATTTGTTGTTGAACCTGTTGTTTTAGCTACATGATAAATATTTATTGAAAGGATGCTGAGCTCTCAGTGATTTAACTGGGAAGAAATGCTGACTGACTTGGTTGTCTTGGACAAAATTTCAAAGTGTTACAAGGTCTGTATTTTCTGGTTTGTGAATGATACGTTTTAAGACATTCTGGCTGTTGTGCTTTGCGCAGTTATATGACACATTAATCAGTTTATCAGCCAGTAAAAGCTGAGTTATGCTGGCACCGCGCCACATTTGGCGTCATGAATGAAAAATTGACAACCACTGCTCACAGCTTTGGTTTGGTTGAATGATTTGTAAATAAGGCTCGGAGAAAAAAAAGAGAAGTAATTACGCAGGAATTCACAGTGCCAACAACCAGCATTACACAAGTGTTTCTCGAGCTGCACCGCGTTCCGACCCCACAAAAGCTAATATCAGGGATTTAACACTCACCACCGCAATGTTACCTGAAGCATATTTGTAGTGTTTGAAGTGATGATTGGATTAAACAGACTTCTCACAGAAAGGTGTGTCGTTAATGGCGAATGCTATGCTTGAAATTTACTGATTTAAGCCTGAGAAGAGCTCATACATGCCATAAGTAATAATGTTCAAGTGCTTCTAGCAACAAGAATGCTGATACATTTTCCAGGGAACAAAGACGGATGTGAGAGTCGGCTATCTCCTGAGTGAAGTTCTTGCAAGTCCATGTTTGTAGGAGTCAGGAATTGAAGTTTACATGGTTAGAAATGGAACAAAATGTGGCAAGGGGCATTACCCCCACAACATGGTCCCTCATTCAAGTGCCCTGACACTTCCATCTGCCATATCATGATTAAGTAATGTGGGCATAAAGGGTCCTTAAGATGGTACACAGTCATGGCAACACCTGGGCATGTCTTGCAAAGGCAGTGAGCACAGTTACAGCCAGAGAGAAATGAGGCACTGATATCTTATACGAGGAAGAGACATCTTCTGTGTATCTTTTAATGTTATATAATAACCATGCAAAACAGCAAACAGTAAGCAAATTTGCCAGAAAACACGGTTGATCCAACTCTTTGTTTACGGACGTTGAGCACTTCAGTGCAACACAAAGTCATCGAATCGTTTCTGACATTAACTGCAAAAGTGTAGTTGACGTCTAAATAAATTGTAGTTTGTGGAGGTAAATCTTTGTTCAAAATGTGTTCAAATCAGCCCTCGGGAAGCCGCTTTCGAGTAAATAAAACGATAAATCAAGGATGGCAACCGGTGACACAGCCCAACCCTGCTCTCTAGTGGCTGTATATGATAGCGCAGGTGAAGCCCGCACTGTGCTCGCGCTTTGTGGCTTGGATAAGACGTAATTTTACTCCAAATAAGGTGAAACAAGGCGTGAAATGTTTGACTGAATTCAAATCTGGTGAAAGACTAGTACTATTGTGTTTTCGCCGGGGTGTGGGTGTGTGTCATGTACTGCTCCTTGGACTGGACACACACTCAAACACACTCACACACACACTTTGAGCGGCACTGGAGGGAGGAAAGCGTGTAGACTCACGCAGAGTCCGGAAAAACCGATTTGAGGATTTATTCCGGCCAATTTGCGAGGTTTGTACACTTTTTGCTTTGTTTATTCTGTGTGTGTTTGTATCGCGGTGGTACGGAAACGTTCTACAGGTGACTTTCATATATTTAGTTAAAAGTCTTGTAGGGAAACTTAGACGAGATCTCGCATAAACTCTCGTCGGATGCCGAGCAAACGCCCGCGGCGCCGTCAGTAAACGGGATGAAACTTGTCAAACCGTGAACTGCGACTCTTATAGGAATCAGGCGTCGTCAATGGTTTCGACGATCATCAGGCCTGTTGTGAGGAATTAAACTAATATCTATTTTTTTTTGTATGCTGTCACGCAAACGTTTTATTAATCACAGTTGAATGGCAAAAGCCTTCCCTGCGATTAAACCAACTCGTGCTAGCGCGACGCTTCAATTAGCATTCAATTGCTTGGAGAGAGGGAGAGAGAGAGAGAGAGCGAGAGCCTTTCTGAGAAAAAGAAAAGTTGCGACAAACTAAGGGGGAGTCTGTGCATTCTAATCAATCCAGTGGCTCCAGCCCAAATTGAGTCTTGCACAAATGCGAGGATGATCCATCACATTAGTGTTGTCTGTGTGTGTGTGTGTGTGTGTGTGTGTGTAGGTCACCTCCACCTCACTACTCCTGGGTTGACTGAGTGAGCACCAAGCACCCACAGGGCGGCACCAGGGCCCTGACCTGTCTGGTTGCAGAATGGGCAACTTTTCCACCAAGGACACTCATGGACCCACCGGTAGGTCAAAACACACGCACATACGCACCCAAACTGACAGCCACCCACCTACCAAGGGTGCATCTTGCTCTCAAAACCGCTTTCTGCCCATCTCTGCCGGCGGCTCTGTGCAATCTGGAGTGATTTTGTGGCACACACCTTTGGAGGGCCTCTGTACATGAATGGCACAACAGTGAAAGGAGGCGAGTGCATGAGTGAGACTAAAAGGAAAGAGAGGTGGGATGGGGGGTAATCAGGAGAGTGAAGGCAACAAAGGGAGCATCGAGCAGAAAGGCTTTTGTGTGTGTGTGTGTGTGGTAGCGGCGGCAGGAATCTTGGCAGCCCTCCTGTGTGTCCCTCAGAGAGTGGTCATTCTCCTCGCGTCCCCCCGTGATCCGTCCTGGCCCTGGCGGGCCAGCTGTGATGAATCTGCAGAATTCCCCGACGCAGCAGAGGAACGGCAGATTAATCACGAGAAGTCTAATGCTATCTGACTCATGCACGCACACACACTCACTTGCGCGCGCACACACATTCACATTCACCCAGTGTGCCAATCATGCGCATGGCTGGATGGACCCATTAAGTCTAAGGAATGAAGAAATGAAAAGAAGGGGTGGGAAGCAAGCGTTATTAAGACAATCCTGCCATTCCTTCCCGGTGAGGCCACATTGCAGTGGGTGGTGCGTCGCTTTACAGCCATTCGTGCATCACAGGAAAAGATTCTGAAGTGAACCATGCTACGTCCAGTGTCTGGGAGGCTTGTTAGGAATCTGAGGGCAGCATGTTTGTGGTGGGATGTTGCAGCGAGCAGGCGGCGCTTTGGTCCAACGCCTCCATTTAACTCCATGTTAGTTTGTGGTGGTCAGCCACACATGCTCTGCATGTCAGTGACAAAGTGTGTGTGTGTGTGGGCCTGTGTTTAGAGAGGGAGAGAAAGAGCCACAGCAGCCAGGATCAGGAGGAATGTGTGTATTCTGAGGCAAAGCTTGTCGTCTCCGTCAGCTCGCTCCCTGCATGCCAGTCTACTGACTGACAAACTATATCCGCCCCATGTGCGCAATTGTTACCCTGCTGCCAAATCGGACACCACAATAAACCGTTGCAACGCAATGTGGGCAGCATGTCGAGACAGGCGTCGAGGGCTCCGCAAGATGACATCCAACGCCACATCATCATTTGTGCAATGCATTTGTTTACTTTCTGAACTAGATATCGCCCATAGAAACCACTCTGCTTCACCCTTTTTTCATACTGTGCCATCACCTCCAGACTCGGACAGGCACTCGTCTGCACGTGTCCTGTGTCTTTGTAACCGTCTCTTATGGCTCGTGTGCCAAACTGCACACACCTCTTCATCTGCGCAATGACTAAACGTGATTGTGGCTCAGCTATCGTATGTTTGACTCGTGTTTCTTTCCCTCCATAGTGGCCAATGCAGAGAGCTTCCACACTCCTCCTCATTCTCCACAGACCGATGGGCCTGGTCCCACGCTTGAAGGCCCTTCTCTGCTCCCGTCCACCTCACCTCTGTCATCTCTTGCTGTCCCTGTTTCGTCCATGGCCACTCCGCCGGGGATTGGACCCAGCAATAAGAAATCACAACAGAGCATCGCTCCCAAACCTCGGAGCTCCCCTCCAGAATGGAGCCCTCGTCCTCCTGTAGCTCCAAACACCACCACGGCAGCTCCTTTAGGCGGCCATGCCGACAAGTCGGGATGTTCGCCGGCTGCCAAGAAAGGACTAGTGGCTTTGGGAAGGAATGGTGGTCCTGCAACCTCAACTCCCAAGACCGCAGCGTCTCATGGGAAAAGTGTGGCCATGGACCCCTTAAGGAGCCCCCCGTCGCCAGTGGTAACCGGCTGGTGCGAGAGGGACAGCGGCCTGAGCCAGTCACTGCTGCCCAGCAACGAGTCAGCAGACAGCCAGGGGAAGGAGATAGAGCAGCTCCTGGAGGAGTGTAGGGCGACTCTGGGTGTAGCAGCCACTCAGGATGGAGCACTGAACACAGCTGTCAAAGGTGATCTTTGTATGGCATGCTAACACCCTTCCTTTCTGCACACTTATTACATTCAATTCAATGTTACTTGTATAGCACTAAATCACAACATATCTCCATTCTATAATATATAATTTCTGGAGTAATGGCTGTTACCTTGATGATCAGCAGGTGGTCAGGCCGCCAGATACATGCACCACTGAAACATAACCAAGCTACTTAATGTCGCTAATGTTTTTTCTTAACCACAAATAGCAATGACCTCCTGTTGGTTTCACAGGAAAAAGTTTTCAAAACTTGATACTAGGGCTGGGCGATTTGGCCTCAAAAAAAAAAATCTCAGATTTTTTAGAGAAAAATTTGATTTTCGATTTTTTCCCCCAATGCACTTATAAACAACTGCAGACATCTGACATATTGTCAAAGTGCAACTTCATTGCTGTGGTTGTCCTCAGAGTAAAAATGCATATAAACAATCCAAAATAAGAAGTAAATGAGACTCCGTCATTCAGCAATTTCAAGCTTAATATAATAATTCAATAATGGACAGTCAGACTCATACGGCTGCATCGTCCGGCTGGACCACATGTCCGTGGTGTCAGAGTAAGACGCCACCTCCAGCTCAGCGCGGATCTTTTGCCGAATGGCAGTATACAGGTGAGGCAGCGCTACGTTGGCGAAATACTTGCGACTGGGTACAACGTACCTTGCATCTAAAACTTTCAATAAGTGATAAAAGCCTCGCTTTTCAACAGAATAAACTGGCAACATGTCTGTGGCAATATAAGACGTGATGGCCTCTGTCATCGCTTTCCAACGCGCTCCATTCTTATCATAAGGCACACAGTTTGTAAAGCTCTCAGGAAGTGTCATTTGCTTTTTAGCCGGTGTGCTAGAGCTGCCGTCTTCGTTTCGTAGCTGGTTACACTTCTCCTACTAACCGGAATGTTTATTCTTCAGGTGCTGGAACAGATTAGTTGTACTGCTGCTTCCGGTAGCAACAGCCTTTAAACATATTTTATAGCGAGGCTTCGTCTGTTGTTC
>OMPJ01001625.1:5875-16371 GCA_900312935.1 Carapus acus
CCTCCCTTTTCTTTTTCCCCCCTTTTTTTTGGCTCAGCATTTGACACAGTTAAACACCCACTGTCATTGGGACGCTCCTCCTCTCTGGCTTTGGTGAGCGCAGGGCTGACTGGTCGCCCGGCAGCAGCAGAAACAGGGCCAGTACTTGAACTGCTGCCACTGATGATAGCTGCACGGTGCGGTGGGCACCCAGGCTAAATGGAGGAGGTGCTGGCAGCGTAGACCTTCCATGTGATTGATTCTCCTTTTTGGAGGTTGGAAGACTGGTTGTGCCCCCCCTCTGCTCCACATCACAGCGCGGTGTTAGCTTTGGCCACCTGTGGCCCTCCGATACACACCATGGTTCACAACTGACTGCCAACGTTAGCAAAGGACCTGTGTCCAATATAGTCCTCATAGCCCCCATGGAGAGCTGTACCCCCTATGTGTCCCTTGGAGGACTCAACTGAACTGTGTTTAAACTTGTCTGGGTTGGATTCCCAGGCGACAGAAATGTGAGAATTTCATGTCTTGTGTTTGCAACCAACCAGAAAGCATGTAACAAATCAAGACATTTTTTGAGGTTGATGTATGACCAAAGGCAACTTATTCCTACGCTGAGCCCTGAGATTATCTACATGAACATGCTGTCATCAAACACAAAGTGGCAGCTCTGTGGATGCCTGCTGTCTCCATCATCTACACGTTATCCTACTTTGCATCTGTCAATAATTCATATTGCATTAATATACATGGAAACGATCTCATGTAGTGGCTATTATAAACCAGTGTTAATTCTGTGAATCATAAATTAATTTTAGTAATAAGACAGAGTGTGGGGGAATGCAGGCGATACAGAAAATTATCAATCAACAATGAGGAAAGGAAAAACGCACACACACACACACACACACACGCACACATACACACACACACACACACACACGCACACACACAAACACACACAGGAGACCAGGCTTTGGAGTGTCGTGATCAATGATGAGTAAGGTTTTTGTATTAATTAGAGCTGGACATGATCGGTCAGGATATCAAGAGGGACAGCAGAATGGATTGTCTGTAATCAAGGGTTTGGGCAGTATTTTGCTTCTTCAGCCACTGTCAATTCTTGGAGATCCAGGCCCCCCTCGGCCCAGCTGGCGTTGTGAATCTTGGCTGATTCACATTCATTGTTCATTGATTAAAGATAATCGCTCCATCTTTACAGGCCAGCTCGCAGGTTACAGCTACGGTGGGTTTCCTGTCCCGCATTTCCACTTTTATTTTTCTTTCATACGTCCTTTCTCATGCAGAGGATGACCTGAGCAAATGCCAAAGCTTGATACCAGTCACTCCGAGAGCCTTTCTCCTCTGGACCAAATAACATTCTTTAAATGTTCAACAAAATGCTGAGTCAGTTCATTCCTCACTTCTTCTAAAGCAATAAACTTAAAGATTTAGAGAAGGACACACACACACACACACACAGGCATACATTCCCACACGTTCACACAAAGTCACCTCAGCTTTTATTGTACTGTTTTTTATTGAGTAAGTTATTTGAATGTCACCAGCCTGCCACTTCAACTTCTCTCAGCAGAGGGGAATCGAGTGGAAAGCCTGTGTGGTTGATTTAATGTTTGACCTCCCATCACCAGGTAGTGTGAACGCATCAGTATGTAGTCATAAGCATGTTTAGATAGATAAATAGATAGATAGATAGATAGATAGATAGATAGATAGATAGATAGATAGATAGATAGATAGATAGATAGATAGATAGATAGATGTTTACATAGTGGTAAGTTACAACTTTTAAGCATTCTTAGTCAGCAGAGGCTGAAGTGAAGATGCCTCTGCAGAAGAACAGTGAACTTCACTTGAGTTGTTTACATCCCTAAGCTCCCTCCGAGACCTTTGGTTGTGCGTTTTATTTGAATGCTAAATGGCAACAGGAAGGTAATAGCAGCGAGGAAGAGGGAGAAAATACATTTGGATTTTCCTGAACCGCAGGTCACACTTTAACCTGAGATACCTGCATGAGGAATCTTAATGTTTCGGGGCGTTTGACATCAACAACCTCTGCTGAGGATGTAGGGACAAATGGCTACCGGAGTGGAATTGGAAATGATACCAGCTCCAGACGCCCCGAGCAGCAGACATGTAATTGCAGATGCGTGCAGTTTGCAAAACGATCCCTCCACTGCTTGGTTTACATGGAGGGGTGCGGAGTAATTAAAGGCCCGCCGCTGATTTCAATACAGAGTTCATTCGATTTCCAGAAGCGTTGCACCCCAAATGCTGGACTTGACACCAAACGCAGACCGCAGACAATATCAAACCCTCGATCAAAGAGTTCCACTCGCTTTGTGATAAGAATCGGATTTGATATGCAAACATTCCCACTGTGTGCAAAGGGTCTGTCCATCAGCGGCACCATGTTTTATTCATTCTTTGCCTGGCAAAGAAAGGCCATGCATATTTCTCAGATCTCTACCTTTTAATTAGAAGCATACTGGGTGTACTGCAGCTTTCGCTGCACTTGTCATTGCTCTTTTTTGACCAGTTGTGTTTGTTTTAGAGTAACGGTTTTGACATGCTCAGCTTTGGCTTTTACGGATGAAAAGTGGACAATGACTGGTAACGTGACCCCTGTTGTAGAGGTTGTGGATTTGTTTTCACATTGGTGAAATAATTAAGTTCAATTGCTCTCTGGCAAAATACAGCACAGTAAAGTCCTTGCTTTTTGTTTACAACAACCACAACCTCTTTATTCCAGTATTCATGAAAGTGGTATTCCCCCACACAGCAATATAACAAAGACTTGGTTTTCATCACAGTGGTCATTTTTCCCAGACTCAAATGCTGCCTAGATGAGCTCAGAAAGTTTGATTACAATATATATTTTTTTACTCTCTCACTGAGTTCTAGAGATGCAAAATTGTTTGTATTACTCCCCTGATGCTTATTGATGGCAACAGAAAATGATTCAAGGTGTTTCATGAAATTCGCTGTCAATGAATTGTGATATCAAGTTTTATGGCTTCTACAGTCATCCAGTCCGATAAAATAAAAATGTATTCATTATACATGATGCCAACACGGTTCATTGCAAATTAAGTAAATGGGTAAGGCCATTAATTCTTAACTGTGTAAAAGGCTGATGAGCAAAGTAAAAGTTAGAATGGTGTCGCAGCAAAGAGCAAATCAGTCATGGTGAAATGTATTATATGTTTTCATTAGAAAGAATCCTGAGTACGTCACTGCTGTTTACAGCTCTACTTTTATTTCTGTTTTACAAATGGAGCTCTGTTGGCAGTACATGCTTCCTAGTTAGTGAAGTGGCAAGAAGTGAGAAAGTCTCTCTGAAGTATTTCCTGCCTGTTCCAGTGGCTGATGCGGCAGCAGGCAGTGAAGTGAGGGGAGTGAATTTTTTGACAGCCTCTCTCACTTCTCCATTTGCTTCTGTCAGGCATTTGGACAGTGAGGTGAAACAGTTGGATCAGGCAAATACTGTAGCGGCGTAGTGATTCTATGCCTAATTCCTGCCCTACAACCCGCATCTTTTTGGTGACTGTCCCTCCTACAGAATCTGTCAGAGATCGGCTCGTACTGTATAATCGAAGCAGTGCTACATGTTTCTTTTTTCCATTTTTTCATCATCTGAGCACGTTTCTTTATTTATTTCTGTATTTTCTTTCTTTATTTATTTTTGCCCTGATTGAGGTGATGTCTGGATGCTTTTAATTCTGCATGTCAGCGAGATTCTCATCATCAATCACGTATATTCCCTCTGGTTTGACAGCACATTTTGGTATGGAGTGCCCTGAAGGAGGCATAGGCGCTCTTTCCTTTCATGTTGTAGTCATCATCAAAAATTACGTGCAAACCAATTCAAAGTCAATTAAAAGTTTTTCTTTTTGAAAGGCACATATTGTGTTTGTGCAACACTTTTCTATCCAACAAAGCTCCACTGCTATCCATGTGTATATTTGTAGGTGTTGCACTTTGCAGAGTGTAAAATCTCTCTCTTTACACATCCATGTAGGATGTTGCGTGTGTGTATCGCACATATTCCACAGCTCTTTTTCACCTGCTCACCACAGCATGCCTGTAATGGAGCCCCAGTGCCCTAATTAACTAAACAAGACTTTGTGAATCTGGTAGCAAGTTGCTTGAGTAATGGTTACTTTTTAAGAAGATTCTCCCATGTGTTCACAACTCGCATAACCAGGCCACATCCACAGGTATGTGAGAGGCTTTTGGTGTTGTAACTGTTGCTACAGAGACACTCCGGATGAATCTGTCTGATTAGATGAACTGGAAGACATTTTGGGCAGTTTTTCTGATGCTTCTGTCTGCTCAAATCCCAAGAAGCCATTAAATTTGCAACAGTGGCAAAGGTATCTCTACTAACTCCAGCGCTATTGTCCTTCCCACCGGCAAAGGAAATACTGTAGAAATATGCACACTTTTTTGTCGAAAGAAAACCTTTTTCCTGCTGCACCCTTTTGAAAATGGGTCATTGTAGCATTCGGTATGCATATACAGTACACGCAGTACAGTACTTGCATTCACTGTATGACTGTACGTACCTGTGTGTGGGGAAGAGGGGTAAGACCCCAGTGCCCGTGTAATATGATTGCAGTGCTGCCCACTTTGCCCTCAGAGGTTTGTTGCATCGCTATTGAGGCCAGCGAGAGGCAACTGGGATATTGGTGTAATGCAGTTTTAACACCCACGTGCAAAGCTGAGAGCCGGTTTGGAACCTGCTCTGTACAACCAGTGTGTTGCCGCTCCATGTTTTTTTTTATCTCAGTTTGAATGCGCAATCGTGTACGAAACAATAAGAATACCGGCATTTTCATTGACGCACGGCTCCACATGTTTCCTCGTGGGGCCCAGCACCTGACTGGGCACAGATTAGAGCAAACTAGGGCAGCATCGGAGAATAACCTTTTTGCAATGAACAACCGAGACCATGTAAAAGGACCTCAGGTAAGGTGCAGTGACCACAATAGATCAGAGAGGTGACTGCGCTCCCTTCCAGTCCGAGCACACACATTCATCACCAACCCTCCCACAGGGGCTCCGGGTGTTTCACAGCTCTCACTTGGGTGCAGTAGAGGATTATAGTGCCAAGAGGTGCCTTTGCTACAGCGGGAAGACGGTGGAAAGTCTATGGTCTGTACTCGTCAAGGCCATTAGCAACACTTAAGTGTGTAATTTAGATTTTCGCCTTTCTAGGAAGAGTCTGCTTTCTTTATCAGCACCATATGGTAATCAGCACTCAGTGATTTAGGCGAGATCGGTAATCCATCACTGTAAGGTGGTAATCACATTTGTTTTCACATTATGTCAAAGTGACATTATTCTGATATTGTACTGCTTAAGTGAACAGGGACCATTATGATGAAATCTAGCGCAGGTGGCACACATGAGAATTCTCTGTCATCGATGATTTAAGAGGCACTTTCCCAAAATACATTGCATGCCATGGTGCCGATGATAAATAGTTACTGCATCCTGCATTAGCTGAATTACTAAATAAAATGGATGAACTTTTGAATGAGCACAATGACGATTGCAGCCGTTCGGTTGTTTGGTTCGTGTCCCTGTTTTATTGATGTATAATTATGAGTCTAAGAAATAAAATCAACACATTTGTGAAGTAAGATTTCTTAAAGTAAAATTGTAACTCTGAATTGAAAATAGTACCAACACCAGATGTGTATGTGTGTGTGTGTGTGCGTGTGTGTGTGCGTGTGTTTGTGTGTTGCAGCTTCTTTCAGACAGCCAGATAAACATGGTGAAAGTGGTGAACTCAGTGAGCGATGCGCTTAACGCCATGCAAAAGGAGAACGTCGGACTGAAGGCTCGCGTGAAGGCCGACCTGCAGAGAGCACCGGTCAGAGGAGCTCGCTTCAAAGGCTGCGCCAACGGTAAGAGGGACCTCTTTTCCATTTTTACATACAGTTTTACTTTATTCATCATGTGAGCTGAATCTGACCTCTGCGTTTAACACCTCCGGATTGAGCAGCGGTAGGCAAACTCAGTCAGGTCCTCACGGACCAGCACCAGGTCGGACTTTGATGCTGCAGTCAATGTCATCGGCCAGGAATTTAAAATAAATGTAAAATACAGAGCAGGGAGGCCTTGGCCTGGCTGGGAATTGGACCCTGGCTGGTCCTGAGAGCCTAATTCCTCTGTTAGAACACTATAAAATGATATTCACTGTGCCTGTCTCTCTCCCACCGCATCTACTCATTCATCCCCAACTCTCCTGCTGATGTGGGTTGGCTTCCCTGGGCTACATGGCGACACATTACCCAGCGGACATGGTGGAAATGTCGATTTATTTATGTATTTGCCTTTACTGTGCGTGAGAAATGACTTGCATTACTTCTCTGCGCTGGGCTGTGTGGCTGAGAGACTGAAGGATGCCTGAGGCGCAATCCCTTTGGAAGACCTCAGAGCAGCCCGACTACACCTGATGGCTTTGCCTCACTTGGATTTGCCTTGCATAGGTAACCATTGAGCACACACCAAAGGCTATTGGTGTGCAGCATCTCACGTTCAATGCAATTCAGGGGACAGCCTTTATTGCTCCCCACAGCTTCGCGTGATGCAGAGCATCGTCACAAATCTGCCAAGATAGATGTACAGACGCGATCGTGTGCAATAGAGGCCCGGAGGCAGGGGATACCTGTGCCAAATGAGAGTGTTATTTGTAGCGGCACTTTGAATGTCGTCCCTAAGAAATTCTTTTGGTTCCTTTTGAGAAGTCACGCAGACCGTCTGCCTTCAGAAAATTGGGCTGAAGAGTGGAGGAGAATCGCATTGAGCCTATTGCCACATCCCCCCTCGAAGCTGATTTGTGGCCCTGTGGCCAGATTGTTGACACAACTAACTTTTCAAAACCATTCTTTTTGGTGCTATCGCCATGAGGGTGATCCAGATGAATTAAAATAAATAATGCAGGACTCTTTGGTGTCGTGATTGTAGTCTTAGGCAAATCAAACTGCTCAGGAATTGGATTTGCAATTTGCAATGACAATGGTGTCACAATATTGGTTAAATCTTGTTGTTTTATTAATTCCTCATTTATTTATTTCTGTCTCATCATTGTATATTAATCAACATTGTTGCTTAAACAGGTATGTGAAAAATCAAACAATTGATGCCAATGTATGACAGAAATTTGAGGCTGTTCCTTAAGCCCATAGATGACATATAGATGCCTCGTGGATGCTTAAGGAACATGCTCACATTTTGTGGTTACATTGTGGAAAGAGATTGTCACAGGCAAGCTGTACAGGGCCAAAGAAGGTCAAGGAGGATGAACATTGCTCTAGAATATCCATAAGACCTAATGATCAGTTAATGACAGCAGATAAGATAATGTCAAGAATCATCATCGGTCTAAATTACTTTTGACCCTCACACTGCCCTTAAGTGGACAAACAGTTCAGTCCTCCACCGCTGACGCAACATTGTAATAAATACTGTGTAGACTTTATAATGTGGTGAAGCCGAAGTGAGGAAGGCACATGAGACAGAGGTAGATGGATGGAAACTGTACGCTAATAAGCTTTTCAGTCGTTTCCTCCTGGGATCAATACAGCAATATCTATGTCTGTTAGATCCACTGGCCCCAAGAATGCAAGAACCTCTCTGGAAACTACAGACAGTCTAAAAGGGACTTGCCACACAATGCTACAATGCTACAATCATCATGCAAAATTGAGGCTGAATTTGCAACAAGCACAGGGTTCAGTGATGATTACGTCCTCCCCCAGGAAACTGATTGAATGGAGCTGATTGACCATGCCACACGGATCCCACCAGAAATAGGTTTACTGCCTCCATTAATGTTTGTTTTTGGTTTTCTAAATGTTTGCGTTTTTGCTGCAGCATTGTGATTGCTGCATCTTGGTTATCTTGTATAAAGTAAAGAACGCACATAAACCAATGTCCTCTAAACAAAGATAAATTGGTTCAGTGTCGTGTTTAAAAAATGTTGCAACTACCTGTATAGATGGAATGTTTTGCTTGATTCTTTCTGTGCTATTGTCAAGACTTCAATTGATTCCTGATATTGATTCCTGAGAATAAAAGGTATGCAAACTGAGACCTTATTTGTTTTTATCTTGTTGAGGTGCGTCTTACCCACGCACCCTCTTTTTCCATTACTGGTAAAGTAAAGCAATCGAAGCACAGGAATCCTGTGCAAACATGCAACCAGTATTTGCGAAGTGAGAACCGCAAGAGTTTTGCCTGTCCCTGCCCAAACAGCTGTAATACTGGGCATGATGTTGTGCCATCACTGGGTTGGTCCCGATGAAGGAGCAATCAGACATCTTAAAAAGGCAGGAGCCAAACAGATATGAGACAAAGCGAACTGCCCCAGGAGATGTTTAATCTCCTTTTTTTTTGCTTTATCTGCAGCTGTTGGCTGCAGCACAGACCCTGGTAGCAGCAAATGGAGAGTATTTTGCAATTAGGTTCTTGTAATTGTTTTGGAATGACAAAATTGCTGACAGCAAAGGGTTATTTTTGAATTGATTGATTCATCATTCATATGTGTTTGAAATAATGTGATTCACTTAAATAATGGTTAACTTCTTTGGAAATAATGTGCTCTATGAATATCAACCAATTGCCTCAGACTGACCCAGTTCCACGAAAAAATTAATATGAAGGAGCTGCGAGCAGCCCGCCTTCATTTCAGCACCATGGCCAGCGCTCCATGAATTCTCCTGTTGATGTTCACTGCAGGTAATGACTGTAAGATAATGACAGAAATAAGCGATTTGTTTTGAACACACACAACTAACAGATCCATCTTTGCTGGCTGCTTTTTGCACCTTTCCTCTGCACCTGAGCCACAGTGTGAACAATCTGTTTCAGTCCTCGTGAATATCCTGCACAAGGCCAGTCACAAACTCCATGCTGCTAGTGTTTGCTGTCTTGCATAGGCATTGTTTCAGTTAATCTCATGATGGTTGCAAAGGCGATCTTTTTCTTTTTTCTATCTTGGTTTGTGTTTGTCTATTTCTTTCAAAGCAGATGCACAGCAGAAGGTGTTTATTTGTAGCATCTCTAGTAGCTACAAGAGTTGTGAGTTAGGTTGAATGCGGGTGTCATGCGCAAAAATTCCTGGCAGCGGAAAACAACAATTGTTGATGATTGCCAATCAATACATTCTAAACGCTCATATTGATCGATCCATTGCAGTCCCCAGCTAAGTGAGGGTGGCAAATATGGCAGGGCAGCACTCCCTCTGACTGGACACTCTCACTGCACACATTGTTTTGGTCCAATACAGGTGGACCAACACTTCAACCAACCATTAGGAGTCCACTTTTTAATGCAGTCAAAATAGATATGTGGATCACAAGATGGAGGAATTTTAGTAAGGTGTCAGAGAGGCAAGGTTGAGGCGTTGAGGAGAGATAGTGGATATATTTGACAGAGGATGTTGGCGATGGAACTGCCAAGTCGGGGGAGTCCCTGCTTAGTTACCTCACTGCATTTCAGAAACACATTAAAGTCCCCAGGCAAATCTCTGAATACATACGTAACTCACATGTAACAGACCTGTCAAACACCACGTTCCTGCTTCTCATTCCTGCTGTTTGTGTGAATGTTTGCGTTTCCATCTGTGCACTGTTTGCTTTAGATTCCCATGAAAACACGGCTGGTTTTGAAAGATGCACAAAGCCTGTCAGCAGCAGGGGCTACAAAAGGAGAGCTGTTGGAATCCCACTTCTGCATTTGTGGCACCAACTTGGAGAGGAAAAGGAAATAGGAAAGCCGAGTAATCCGAAGAGAGGAGAGCACAAGCTTGACTTTTCCTCTCGACTGCATGGCACATTTAATGTAACATCTTAAAACAAAAGATAGGCCAAGTGAGATGAGGCACTTGGTTGGAGACCACCAGAATAGCCTTAGAGATGGAATAAGCCAGTGTGCGGTGTTATCTGTGGAGGAGAGGACAGCATGCATTTCAATGAGCTCAGCGCCTTAATAGCCATCTTATTGCGCTGCGCCTGCAATGTCAAAGTGACTTACTCTGAGGGGTTTTACGTGACGGAGGCTTTTCAGTTCCACACAGATCAGATGCAGAGCGATGCCTCCGTCTTAAGCGTTTGTCACGGCTTTTATGGCAAGCAAGTATGGTATGTGTTTAACGTTGTTACAGCTACACTCTAATTGGACACACATAAAAAAAGAGATTTATACTTAGTTGCTAAACAAGAGATCCTTAGGATTCTTAGTTGCAGAAGTGCTCATCAGTGTTTGGTTAGACCTGACACTACACATTGCTGTGTTCTGCCGCTTCATTTGCAAAAAAAAAGCCCATCTGTGTTTCCATTCACAAGCAGTGAAGAACAGTATTGTCACCAGCTGCTTCCAGACATGGAGATTCAGTGAATCTTGAATTCAAAACAGCAGCTAAGTTTTTTGTTTCTTTGTCCGTTTTTTTTTTTTTTTATCTCTCTCTGTGGTGTGAATGA